>JASTWL010000207.1:0-310663 GCA_035220575.1 Temnothorax rugatulus | reverse complement strand
AATTCGCGACAGCAACGAAAACATGTTATTTTACTTAAAGGCTTACAAAAAATTCTTTATTGAAAATTTCTAGTAATGTTATATTCCATCATATAACTAGAGGGATTTATTATCGCATCTTAGAAAATTTATTGCTTTATTGCTCCTAGCATAAAAAGAGATCGGTTAAGTTTTACACAAAAACATATTTTTTATCTAAGGACTCGCAAAAAATCCGGGAGTCAAAGGCCGATAAGTCAGCCAGACCTGCGATAACGCCAATGATCCCAATGCCTACGCCGATCGACTTTGAAACTCGCGATGGCGAAAACGAGAACGTCACGAGCTCAGACGTTGACATAACTCCGCGAAATAAACCCGTATTTAATGAACTCTCGGGATCCTACAGTCGATAGACTATATTTAAATAAAGAGATAAAAAGAAAAAGGAATAAATGGAACTCGCTACTAGATGACTTCCTTGATATCTTTGGAATTTGCGAATCGGATAGCGGGCCCTTCATGATGTGGATGTAGCCGCGTCCTAAGTTAGATTTCGCGCACAGATTCTAACTCGGAATCGGAACTCAAGCAACAGAAGAGATTACGATTTAAAAATACCGAGGTTGACTAAAGCTAAGAAGAGACTAAAGCTCAAGAGAGTGAATCCCGCGATATCAGGGTTTATATAGGTAAGTTTAAGGGGTGGACTTCATCGTAGGATGTGTCAGTTGCTATTCTGACGAGTTGGTAGGATGTTTTTATTACCCAGGATGTAGATTTGAGTTTTCGCCTATCTCTTGACGAGCTAAGTACAGTGATTTTTACGGCTGTTTATTGGCGAGTTTTGTCAAAAAGCTCCCACCGTCGAATTTTGGGGGCGCAAGCTCTTTTTCCAGTGACTCACTCAGTTTTTCGCCAAATCAAAATTATACAATAGGCGATGACGCTCCCACATTGCTCACCAATAAATAATTTCAAAAACTTAAATGTACATTCTGGGTGAAAACCATTACCATTATTCTACCAACAAAAACCCTCAGAAAAACTGAACAGAAAAATTAAACACATTCCCTCAACAAAATTTACCTCTTAATGTTTCTTATACATATAATCTGTGACTTTTCGTCAGTTCAGCTCCAATTCCAGTTCCAGTCAGTATTTTTCGTTTACTGACTACCAGTCTTTTCTTCAGGTTTTTGCGAGTCCAGTACCGAAGCAAACGTTTATTGCGTGCAGTTTAAGTTCAGTAGCGTGTGCTTTGTTAAGTTCTGTGTGCATCATCACCGCAAGACCAAACCTACCAAGTTCCGACGAAGCCTCTACGAGAGTGCAGGGCCTTTACGAATTTACTCTAATCCAGACCGTACGAAGCACAGCTTCGTATCAAGTACTAATAAGTTAGATTATTCTTTTTTTTATTCTTTTTTTGTTTGAACGGAAGTCTTCTCTTCAAACTCTCGAATTCCTGGACGTATTCCTGCCTTTTAATTTAACCTTTTAAGTCTTTCATTCTACATTTTCACTATCGGTACTTCGGGTTAGCTGATTAACGTCAGCGTCCAGACCCGTATCACTTCCATTCCCGCTACTTCGGGTTAGCTGATTAACGTCAGCGTCCAGACCCGTATCACTTCCATTCCCGCTACTTCGGGTTAGCTGATTAACGTCAGCGTCCAGACCCGTATCACTTCTATTCCCGCTACTTCGGGTTAGCTGATTAACATCAGCGTCCAGACCCGTAGCATTTCTTATTACGATAGATAAACAAATCCATAAAATCATCCACAAGCAATCGAGAGACTTGGTCAAGTTGACTTCCAGCGCGGTTATCAATGATTAAATTATTTACAATAATCAAATAAATTTTAGTGGATTCGCGCATTCTCAGTTATAAACGAAGGAAATCAGCCGCCAAGCACGTACGGAATCGTCGGAACAGGCGGGCGTGTCGCCAACAATTATTAGAAAACGAAATTTCTCACGCAAATTCAGATCCCCTGCGACCCGCAACTCCATCTCTTCCTCCATCATCTGACAGAGTCAATCCCTCAAACCTGAAAAATTACCTTCCTTATCCCTTGATTGCCTCCCACGTCCGAGCAAAATTCACCCCCTTCCTTTTCTCTCACGTATCGGATATTTTACCACCAATGAATAATTTCGAAAACTAAAAAATCTGGATGAAAATATCTTACCAACAAACCTTCAAAACAGAAAACCTGACACATCCCACGACAAAATCCACCCTCTTGAAATTTCCTACGTAAACCGCGACATCGCAGAACTATTATCAATACCATTTTACACTATCAGTCACGCTGAGTTCCGAGCTGCTTAATCTTGAATCATGTGTCAAACTTAAATTGTGCGCATTACTTCCGTAAGCCTAGTGTTAACAAGTGCCGACGAAAGCCTCATGAAGCCACAGGGCTCCAGAAATTTCGGGACCCAGTCGAGTAAAAATTAAACTAGCAAATAGTGAGTCCTGTTTTTTTCCTTTTCTTTTTTTTATTTGTCCCCTTTATTAGGTATGATCCATCAAACTCTCCGGGCTTCATTAAACTATAAGTTTCATTCTTCAATTTTATTTCGGTAACTTGTGGATACCGCGAGTTCAACTCATCGGTATCGATTTGGTCGATCGGCGTTGGCATAATTTGTGGCAATTTTGCTGTCGCTGCAGGTATGGCTTGACCTATGTCAACCTTCGAACTCTCAGCGTCTCTTCGTTTTCGCTGCCGCGGATTCGTATGTTCGCTGTCAATATTTGAAATTATAGCGATTTCATTATTAATATTTCCTGAATTTTGTTTTACTTGTTACAATTTTTTACATAACAATTTTTATCTTGATACCATTCCAAAAAATGTAACCCAATATATGTTGCAACATACGTAATATAGCGAGTTCTTTGATGTAACAGGAAAAGGATAATAACGAATTAATTTCACAAGTAGTGCTGGTTTCCGGCATAAGAGGTTTCATAATGGAATTATCCAAAGCATCCAAACGGAAAGATTTTTGTCGAATCTGGACTACGAACAAATCCCATATTCGTAATTCTGATTTTGACATAGCATAATAATAATACCAATTCGTGAAGATTGAGTGAATCAATAGCCCGTTTGTTAATATCATATTTTCATTATTGAATCTTATATTGTTGTTCATATCAGTATTATTAGTTAATTCTAATGTCACATTTTCCGCTCTGGTGTCTGAACCTGAGATTAATATCTTACTTGACACGTGAGAAGTATTCGAATCGAGAATCCGTTTGTCTCTACGTCTTATGTATATAATAAACAATGTGCAATTACGGACTGTAAAATAAAATTACGTTTTCTAAATTTTGAGATCTATAAATTTTTAGATTTTTGAAGTTATAAGAATTCGACATTCAAGTATTTATATACTTTGAATCGTCTGATTTTGACACATATTTGCTAAAATTGAATTATGGCTTATTAGATCGAAATGGGAAATAACATTTTACAATTTGCTGTTATAAAAATGCACTTGTTTATTTACAATAACCTTTATATTTGGATTCCATCCTTTAATAGCCATCGCAAGATCTGCTGTAAGTCCGCAACCTTTGACCAATGTCGGTAATATGACTGCATCATTTGTTACCTTTTTCAAAATTTCTATGTCCAAAGTCCACCTGTTTAGAATGTTCTTGATAATGTTTAATTTGTAAGATTTCTTTATATATTTAATCATTTAAGTAAAGGGAATAGGTACTCGAAATTAAGGTCTATTTTTTTTTGCTTCTTCTTCAGGCAGCTTTTTTTGGATTTCTTTCGTATTTCACGTCGAGCATACCATAAACATCTTTGTTTCACGTTTATTTCGAAGGGCCTGGTGCATTTTCGTCAGAACCGTCTTTTCTCCTTTTCTTACGATGTAATTATATTTTCCGGTTTTGCGGAGTTATAAGGGAATTCGACATTCAAGTATTAATGTACTTTGAATCGTCCGATTTTGACATATTTGCTAAAATTAAACTAATTTGCGTCGTCGAAATTTTTAGGATAAAATTTTCAATACGTAACGAGCTATTCCGGAAGCGTCGGTGGTTAAAATATAAGGTTCTGAAAAGTCGAGATATTGCAAAACTGGGGTCCTTCGCTTAATTTTTAATATCTCAAAAGACTCTTCTTGAGCAGATGTCCATTCAAAACGCGTATCATTTTTTAACAAGTTGATGGATCTGTCACAACTCATTCCAGTAACTGTAACAACTTACCCCACATATGGGGCTGATTGTTACAACTGTAGTCGCCTTATAATTATCATTGATGCAAAACAACAAAATTAATTATACTATTCAATTAAAGAAATTATATTTTTGTGTTTTATATATATACGGCTATTGAAAAACTTTTTTACGACTTGTATTCCATTTATTAGTTACGTGTAAAAAAAAGTATTTAAAAAAAGCATACCAACTAGCCCCAGTTTCCTTATGTCATTGTTTTTATGTAAAAAAATAAATGCGGAATACATACATAAAACCTGTTTTTAGATTCTTACCTTAACAGTATATGTAGATTTGATAGACAATGTATCTTGGCAAGGAAACATCATTCTAGCGTATACTGAAAAAAATAATTTTTTATTATGATAGACATATATTTAAATGGAACAAGAAAACTTTTTTTATTTGGTTTTTATTGAAATATGCATAGTGTGAAACAATGGAATAAATTAACTGTGTGGAAGACAGACGTACGTGGAAGACATATATTTAAATTGAACTAGAAAACTGCTTCTTTATTTGATTTTTAATATGTAATTAGATGTATGTTTGGCTTGTACTTTTCAAAGGCTACTGATATATCTCCGGAAACGTCTGTAGAGAGTGTCTTGCATTAATGTTATGATATCTACATTGCACTTGCGACTCTTGGCGCGCACTCTAATAACATTGCCCTCCCTGCTCTCGTTGATAAAAAAATAGCCCATAATGGAGCACATTATTTGGTCGAGTTCAGTTAATATTTCTATCGTTGACATAAAATAGAAAAAAATTTCATTATAATTTTACAGTGTCGTCCACTCACAATACAGCGATTTTAACTATTGCGTTAATTTTATTGTAACTATGCGATAATTTTTTAACCGATTGACTAATTTCGACACTGACAATGGTCCTATAATGGATTGAAACGTCTGTAGATTTTTAATCCAAATATAGCTATAGACTCATCAAATATGGCTATAGAGCCGTAACAAGGTGTTGACGTTAATAATTCTATATTTGAATTAAAAATCTACAGACGTTTCGATCCATTATAGGACCATTTTCAGTGTCGAAATTAGTCAATCGGTTAAAAAGCATAGGCTCTATATACTTCAACTGATTTTTAATCTTTTGAGCCTTTATTACTTATATTTTTATTATTCTCTGTCCGTTACTTGAGTTTATAAAGATGACGTGACTCACGTTTAGGAAGGTTTGTCCAAATCTTTTTCCAGAATTCTGTATATACTTTTTATATGTATGCCAGTGAGCTCCACGATGAGTCTCGTCGACACATAGCGGTCCGATTGAAGGATTTCAAGCACCTTTTCTATACGTTTTCGGGGGAACGACTTGTTTTTGGCGGCCCTGGTGGATCGCTTAAGATATCCTCTCTACCGTTACGAAATAGGTTATACCAGTAAAGAACAGTATAATCAGCCAAACAATCACTACCGTACATTTCCTCTAGCATTTCGTGCGTTTTGCTAACTGTTATGTCCAATTTGAAACAAAATTTAATATTTGCTCTTTGTTCCATTTTATTATCCATGGTATTTGTCACCGAATGTCAATAAGGTACTATTAACTATACGAGACGGCGCCTTTTCACATGGACAAAAAGCAGTACTTATGGCTTAGTTCACGGTTACAATATACACACAATATGCATATCTATATTTATTTTCTTTTTTATGTGTATTTCAGTTGTCAATATTAATAAAAAAAGAAAGATGATTCCGACAATCAACCGAGAGCTTCCTCTATGTGTAATGTTCTGTGTCAGACGTGATACTCGCAGGAGCTCTGTATATCGCGTTCGTAATGAGATGTCCGATGTAAAGCATGTATTGCTGTGAAGCGTAACTAGCTTCGATGATAAAAGATTCGTAGTGTTACGTCCAACCCCAGGATTAGGATAAGAAAAACTAGGAAGCAAAGGAAAGGCTAACCAGAGAGGTCGGGGTAAGGAAGGACGCAACTAGAAGCTTAAGAATATCGCTCGCAGGTACACGCTCTGAGGCGCGTGGCGCGAGCCCCAACGCACTTTCGATGGCTCAGGAAGGGTCAACGTCCGTAGGGACGGTAGGACGCCTTCCATGAGCGGTGCGATCGTCGGTTCTCTTTCGAGTCAGGGAATTCAATCCCTTTAACTCAGGATCGGACCTCGTGCGACTTCGAGAGGATGATGGTACTGGGTTAGGTCTTATTTAAAATAAAGGAACATTTAATTAAATCTTAAAAACAAATTAAACATTTATTACAAATAAATGGTACGTGTTGCTGACATAGAACCAACTGATATTTATTACAATAAAATGATGTTTGTTACTGATTAAAATTACATGAATCTAACTGTGTGTGTGTGTGTGTGTGTGTGTGAGATGTATGTGTGTAATTAAAATACAATGTAAAAGACAAGTAAATAATTTTATGCTATAAGAGTGTTAATTACTAATCGAGGGTAACTACTTCGGGATCGACTTCTTGGTCGAGAATGTCAATCGTGGAGGCGGTCGAGGGGGTCGGGGATGGTATCCTGGGTTCGACCGGAGGAGGGGGATTGGGTCTAACGGGGAGTATGCGGCAAACGGGGCGATAAGGTGCGGGAACGAGGCGAGACGGTAGGATTATAGGGCGAGATAGTGGATTAGGAGGAGGGGGTGATGGCGGTTCCTCCGGAAGAGCTGGTGGGGGGGGGGGGCGGAGTGGCGAGTCGGACCTGTGTTAACTTGTTCGTGTCGGAGGAAGTCCGACCAAATCTCCCAAGTTCTTTCGCGCCTGCCGATTCTGACGATTCCTTCTCCGCTTGATCGAGCGGAGATTCTGCCTTTCAGGGGGTGGAACTTCCGGGTCCACTAAAATTATTTTATTTATTTAGTGGTCGATCTTCCTCGGACCCGTTCGAAAGCGTACAAAAGGAGACCATTACGAGCTCAAGGTGTCAGTGAACCGGCTTGCCTACACCGATCGACCCAAACCCACGATAGTAATCCATCACGAGCTCAAGGTGTCAGTGAACCGGGTTGCCTACACCGATCGACCCAAACCCACGATAGTAATCTACCGCAAGCTCAAGGTGTCAGTGAACCGGCTTGCCTACACCGATCGACCCAAACCCATGATAGTATAGACTGGTTATTATAAACTCCCGGGGATCCGATGGTTGATAGACCACTTTAAAAGGAAAAAAGGGGGGCGATAACACGCAAGAAAGAAGGGAATTACGAGACTTACTACTTGATGAGTTCTTGGTCGTTGATTTTCTCCCGGAATGGGACGTTGGTCTCGTCGGTGGGTGAGTCGGAGGGACTGATGTTTAGTCGGATCTCTTCCACTGACTTTAAACTTGGAATCGTGACTTGAAACGAGTAAGATCACGATTGTAATACCGAACAATACGTAGGCCAAAGCTTGAGAGACTGAGAGAATTGTTCTGAGTGGTGAGTCTTGTGATGTCGCGGTTTATATAGGAAGGTTCCAGACGGGAAGGGTGGGTTTCGTTGTGGGAGGAAGGTGTTTCGTTTTGGGAACTTCTGGTTGGCGGGATGTTTTTAATTTGTGTTTAAGGGATTTCTTATTGGGCGAGATGTTTCTCCCCCAAGAGGAAGATTTTTAGGTTTTCGCCTATCCTAGAGAGCTAAAGACGGTTATCGATTTTTCCGGTTTTCCATTGGTGAGTCCCCTCGTAAGGCCCCCACTGTCTTATCGGGGGTGCAACCCAGCGATTCTTCCAGTGACTCATTTGTTTTCGACTATCGCCGATTTCTCTTTTATTAGGGTCCCTTATTTATCTCGCGACCCTGTTCCAATGTTGACAGACGATGCATATCCTTCTAATCTTAATTATAGTCCTATCACAAACAGAAACCTCCGCCACGTGCCCTTAGATTTCTAAAACCACGTTTTAGATTTCGTTTCTGTTTGTCGGACATTGCGCGGGTAGTTTTGGCATAGTCGCATGATCCGATAAAGATCCCAAGTAAACTCCATTTGGGATTAAGCCTCTTTTTGGCGCGTCGTGTCGCCGGGTTATAGTTATGGGCCAGACTAACTTGATAAAATTCCGATCATATATGCCCCGTCTGTTAATATTTCGTCATCTGGAAGGTTGCTTTTTAGTTGCCCACACAAATAGCCAGTTTGACCATAAAAAGAAGGAATGTGAGGAGATCAAGGCTCACTCGCCGATCGATAACCGTCCGTCCTCGGTTATTTATCCTTACCCTAAAAGATATCTTAAGTGCTTAATAGGAATTCCCGCGAAAAAAAGGAAATCGTGGAGTTCTCAGGACGTAACAGTAGCAAGTGGCCGATAGTATTTCCCGAATATTCCAAATTGCGGTATTATTAGGTCGCGAGGTCAGTATAAATCTCGAACTACTTTAGACTACTATTACTGATGGATTGCTGCACATAATCCAACTCCAGCAAGATTGTATGGTTCTCTGGTTAGGCAAGGGCATGCACTTATTTCAACTTCCAACTTGCGGAATGTGTTATTCATTCCATTTTGCAAAGTTGTTGCGACATCTGAAAGTAGTATGCTCCAAGTCTTCCGTTTATAAAGAAACATTTGCAATTGAAGCGTTTTTGTTTCTTAATAAATTCTCTATAATTCTTAATTTGAATTTAAATGCACATTTCAATGCGTAAATCAAATACAATTATTTGATGATATTGGTTTTTTTTCTTTTTTACGTTTCGATTTGCGTTTGTGCATTAATTTTCCTATTACTTTTTGGGATTGGACTTGTGTGAATGCCGAAATTTTTTATGTTTTCACTTTTATTTCCGTCTTTATCATTATTTAAATTTGCATGATTGTAATTGTTTATATTTATATTTTTATTATTAACGTTTTTTGATTTTTTAAATAATAGTTATAATCTTTGTACGCTCCGAGATTATTATCTGACATATCAAACTCTTCAAGTTTAGATAAAGTGCCAAAACCCTTTGGAACTAAAGAGATGTTACTTTTTGTCACGTTTATAACTTTCAAATGTTGATACTGTCCAGATTCCTTCAACTTAGTGTATGTATAAAAACGAGGCATCTGCGTACACGCGTGTACTCGTATGAAATATGTAGATATTAATATCTCCACAAAAGCTTATGCAATCATGGATAAGACTACACTCCTCAGTATAAAACGTATCGCGAATCACCATATAATGAAATTATATTAAGTGTTTGATTTCTCCATTGTTGAGGTTGAAGAGACGAATGATCAAGAAAAAGTTGCTGACTTTCTGCAGAGGGATCCGTTATAGCCGTTGCCAATGAAGTTGAAGTGCCAGGCATATTAAGTGTTTGATTTCTCCATTGTTGAGGTTGAAGAGACGAATGATCAAGAAAAAGTTGCTGACTTTCTGCAGAGGGATCCTGTTATAGCCGTTGCCAATGAAGTTGAAGTGCCAGGCATATTAAGTGTTTGATTTCTCCATTGTTGAGGTTGAAGAGACGAATGATCAAGAAAAAGTTGCTGACTTTCTGCAGAGGGATCCGTTATAGCCGTTGCCAATGAAGTTGAAGTGTCAGGCATATTAAGTGTTTGATTTCTCCATTGTTGAGGTTGAAGAGACGAATGATCAAGAAAAAGTTGCTGACTTTCTGCAGAGGGACCCCTTATAGCCGTTGCCGTTGAAGTTGAAGTGCTAGGTTTATGTTGACTTTCCTTTTTCCAATTGGGATGTTGTTTATGTAAATGTTGTTTCAAGCTCCGATTATGCATGGAACGAAATGTTTTACCACATTTTTCGCATTTTGGCTTCGAATTTACGCTCGTATAATAATGCCGTAGTTTGTACGGTACGGCCTTATTTATATCAGTTATGTTATGCTTTTCTAAGTGACGTCTTAACTTAATTATCATATCTTTACAGTTTGCCTTAATTATTTCTCCACACTTGCACTTCGCCAACCCATCACTTGTATCTTCGAACCAATCCCACAAATCACTTGGGTCCGCCATTATATCCGTCTTGTGTTGCAGGACGTCTCTTACTAAATCAGTCGCGGAGGACCTGCGTTGACCGATTCCTGAGGGAAGTCAAGCTCCCTTCGCGCCCGCTTGTTCCGACGATTCCTGCTCCGCTTGATCGAGCGGAGATTCTGGGTTTGAGGGGGTGAAACTTCCGGGTCCACTAAAATTATTTTATTTATTTAGCGGTCGATCTTCCTCGGACCCGGTCGGAAGCACACGAAAGAAAAAGTCAAAGGGAAATCGTTACGAGCTCAAGGTCTCAGTGAACCGACTGAGTCCGCGACAGCGACGAAGACGCTGGGGGCCAAAGGCTGACAAATCAACCAGACCCGCGAGAACGCCAACGACCGCCGCGAACCCAATGCCTACACCGATCGACCCAAACCCACGATAGTAATAGATTCGTTATGATAAACTCCCGGAGATCCAATAGTCGATAGACCACTTGAGAAGGGGGCGACAACACGAAAAAGAAAAGGGTTAAGAGACTTACTACTTGACGCTGATCTAATTGTGAGTGGTTGGAACTGATGATCCTCGGGCCCTCAGCGAACACTCGTAACTTCAACGCGCACAACTTAATTTGGGAGTCTAACTGCAGGGACTAAAGCTCGAGGAGACCGAAGTTCAGGAGAAGAAGAGGCTGAGTGCTTCAATGTTGGGACTTATATAGGGAAGTTCCAGGAGTGGAAGGGTGGATTTCGTATAGGAGGTGTCTGGTTTTTGTTTTTGGAACGTCTGGTTGGCGAGGTGCTTCTAATTTTTTGGTTTAGAGGATTTCTTATTGGCGGGATGTCTTCACCCGAGAGGTGGATTCCTAAAATTTCACCTATCTTAGAAAGCTAAAGACGGTTGTCGATTTTTCCGACTGTTCATTGGAGAGTCTTCTCGTAAGGCCCCCACTGTCTTATTGGGGGTGCAACCCATCGCTTCCTCCAGTGACTCATTTGTTTTTCGGCGATCGCCGGTTTTTCTTTTATTAGGGTTCTTTATTTATCGCGCGACCATGTTTTTGTGTTGACAGACGATGCACACTTCTCAATCTTAAATGCAAGCAAAAACTTCCGCCACGTGTATTTACGGACACGTCTTAGGCCTTGTTTTTGCTTGTCGGAAACATCGTACGTGCAATTTTGAAAGCTCGCTCGATGTAATAAAGACCTTCATCAACCCATTAAGGCCCATTTGGCGCGTCGTGTCGCCAGGTTTATAGTTATAGCCTCGACAAGGTTGATGAAAATCCAGTCACGTATGCCCCGTCCGTCAGTAATTCGTCATCTGGAAGGTTGCGTTTAGTCGCCTAGGTAACAGATAGTTTAGTTATAAAAAAGAAAAAGGGAATGTGCAAGGATCAAGGTTCACTCGCCGATCGACAACCGTCCGTGCTTAGTTTACTTATCCTAATCTTAAAGGCTATCTTAGGCGCATAGGAATTTAAGCGGAAAAGGGAAATCGTAGAGTTCGCAGGACGTAACAACACAGTTAATTTAAAAAACTATAAATTAAAATTCACTCGCGAATCACCATACTTACCCCATCGGCGGGATACATTATTTCGATCATATCTTGCGCGCGAACCATTTTAATAATAATTTCTTTCGACCAGTTGTCTGAACACGCGTTGCAAACTCTTCGCGGACTCGATGAGACTGAGTTTTACGACGGTTGCAGAACGAAGCGGGGTAAAATGTCGCCAGAGAAAAAAATATGGTAACATTTTAAACGAACAGCCCCTTCCAACGAAAAGAAATTAAGATGAAATATGTCTCGCACTACAGTGGCGAGCAAAATTTCGACGGAGCATCGGCACTTGTGAACGCGTTCTCTGTCGGCGATAGAAACTGTTACCATATTTCGCTAATTGAAAGACATGCGGATATCGAACGACTCCTGCAGTTAACCGCACCTTCATCAATGTCAATTCGAGATCTGGTTATAGAACTTGTAAAAATACGTGATGCGAGTGTAAAACTTACGTTACATAATAATTGCATGTATATGAAATCATCGACCGTACTTTTCTTATTCGAACTCGAGCACTGTGTCGAACATGAATATTTCAAGCTGTATCAAAATACAAATGAGGTAAATGTGAAATAGTAACAAAAAATCGTAGGAACATTTAAAAAAAAAGATTTTGCAAGGAAAACTTCAAGCTACTTTCACGTTAGAAAGTTGAAAATTTTCGCAGATTTTTTTTTGTGCACGTGACAGGCTGTCACGTTCTGTCAGTTGTTCGTCCGTTTTTTGGTCAATGCATTTAAGCAATTTACCAGGGAGTTGGACAAGTCGTTTGAAGGTTATTATTATTATTCGGGACCGGAAAGATACCGGAGTCTGTATGTTTTGTAACGAGGATTACTTTTACTTATCTGATTATAATGGGGATAGTCGATGTCGAAGTCGACAGGAATAGGTTTAAATGGAGGTGCGTTTTCTAGTTGTTGCAATTGTTGGAGGAAGGGGAGGGGATTTTGATTAGAATTTACGGCTTGTTTAATCTGGAACCTAATCCTTTTAATCTGAGTTCGTCTATCTCCCTTTCTCGTCTTCTAACCCGGATCCTCGAAAATAAATTTTATAGCTCGCCACACTTGTCGGCAGCGCTCTAAAACCAATCCGCCACACACTCTGCTCGCCACACTCTTCGTCAGCGCTCAGATCGTCAGCGTAAAGGCCAAACTCACTTTCGGGAATTGATAGTAATTATTACGACTCCCAAGAATCAACCTCGTAATCGCCACGCTTTCGGCAGTGAAGGTACTTGCTCGCCACACTCTTCGTCAGCGCTCAAGACCGGACACCACGCACTTTGTCAGCGACAACTGCGAGTCGATCTTAGAAGTGATCGATTAAGAATTTAACGCTAGATGAGATTCCAGATTTCGAGCTTATTCCTTTTCCAAACTTATCTTACCTTTATTCTCTAAACTTAATACAACTTGAGTTACGCAGTTTTATAATATGAACAGTACAGGGATTAAGTCCCAAGATCGAGCGCGAATGCTGATCGGATTTAGAATGTTGGAATTGAGTGAGATTTAGGAAAATGATTTAAGGACTGGCTGAGCAATTGAGATGCTAGAGTCGAAGGAATGGCTGAGCAGTTGAAGTGCTAGAGCCGAAGGACTGTCTGTAAGGAGTCGAAGGTCGGAACTATCTGCTCTTCGCGGCGTTTTTCCGCCCTATTTATACCCGAAAAGGCCCGGAATCTCCCGCGCGAGATTCCCGCCTTTTCCTACGCGTCTTAAGGGGGGAGGTATTCTAGAAGCTTCTAGAACATTCTAGAAGCGTAGTTTTGGGCCCATCTGGCCCCCAGCCCTTCAACGGACTCCGATAAGATAACTTAAACATTTACGTTGACCCGTCCGTCCCCTCGGAATTCCGAGCTAACGTGCGTCGTCTAAGCGTTCAAAAGTGCGTCGTCGAAATTTTAATATATAAAATTTCAGTACGTAACACCTTCCCCCTTAAGTCATACGTGGTACGTTATGTTGCCACGTATAAGTTAATATAGTTAATAGTATGAGTTAAAAATAGAATGATTTACTTATACTACCGCTCGCATTAATGTCACTTATTTCTATTGTCTTATACTACGGTGGATAGCAGTGAGGCGCAGATTAAGTTTAAATTTGTGTATTTATAATTATGATATTACAATAATAATATATAAGGTAAACAATAGTAAAAAAAAAATATTGTATATGGAACGTATAAGTGTATGTGTTGTTGGATTTATGATATTAAATAAGAAAGAATACATAACTAAATGATAAAGTCTGAAAAGAGGGAGAAAAGAAAAAAAAATTTGTGTATAAAAGTGTGTATAGTGTTATTATAGTGTAGCAATAGAGTCCACTTATTGATTTTTTATTATTTTTTTATTTTTTATTTGTGTTGATTGGGAGCACCATGCCCCCGACCAGCCATCTGTGCTCGCAAGAGGGCCCCCAATTTAGCGCGCCCCACCGCACCCGGAGCTGGGGGACCGGCGAGGGGTCGCTCTCTAATCGCCACGTAGTGCTCGTACAAAAATCTGGCACGCCCTCTCGCAGCCGGGGGGACATCAGGAGCGTTGACTGGGAAGGGTCCCCCTCGACCTCCATGAGGAACCTCCTGTGGGGTCCCTCGAAGTACTGAGCGTCGATCAGTTCGACAAGTTCAGGTGGGCCCGGTCGTCGAAGTGCCCTTCGGTGCATGGCCCGTCCCCTCATGAGATTCCCTATCATCTCGCGCGCCAATTCTGAACGTCCCGGCGCACCCTCGTATTGTGATCGAGGCGGCACGCTGATTAATTGTGACTGCTCCTCACCGCACATAATTTCGAGATCCGGCAAACTCGAATGGCTATGATGCTAAGGCGGGAATAAGTCTTATAAGTAAGCTTACTTTAATGTGTATTATAATTAAGTGTTTACCTGGATTTATTTTAAATAACGAATAAGGCTTGTGCGCTCTTCGAGAATCAAGATCATACTGGCTAACGCTCGAGTTTTCGGATTTTACATTCGTTCCTAACTTAGTTAATATAGTTTTCATATGTTTAACATGTGGATTTTTATTATTGTCAGTCTTTCTCGAGAGGGAATGAAATGTGAAAAAAAATTTTTTTATAGCTGTGGATACATGTTGTGAGCTTCATTGCAGATACTAGATTTCGTTGCATTTTCCACATTGCCTTGCATAGCAATATGGTACGAAGGAGATCATAAAAGTTGAGTATGTACGTGCGCGTGTACGTGTGCGTGTTCGTGTGCGTGTTCAGTGTCCGCTGCAGTTTTTCCTTGTTCGGCCGGGAGCGGGGGTGCTCCTACTCTCTTTTCTTGGTTTTTATCATCCTTTGGCGTCCCTCGCCATAGATGCAGTAGTAGGTTGGTCACCGAGTCCCACAGTGCTCCGACTAAATGTATTGACCATCCGTATATAGTGTGTAGTGCATAACCGTGTATAATGGTGTCGATTATTAGCTTTGCCGTCCTTGCGAAGAAGTATATTCCGATTAATCCTGCAGTTGCATTGCCAAAGATTAAGAACGTTCCCCAGATTTTCTTCCAGGCGTTCTCTGTGATTTTCTGTAAGGAGTTTTCGTCTAAGAGATAAGAGAGTGACATCCCTTGTGTTATGGTCGGTTCCCCCATTACGCCTCGTGCTACGGTGTTCAGTATCCCGGTTTTTTCGGCGGGAAACATTATATGGTCCCTCAGTTTCTCGAGGTCCTGGTTGGTGTAAATGCCGCTTGCAGCCAAAAATCCTGGATCACTGTAATGCCAGGTAGGCTTGGTCATCGGTTCCATTACCGTAGGTGCTCTGCTGTATTCCACGTTTGGTGTAATGCGGTACCATCCGTCGTTTAGCTGGTACATTGTAGGAAGTATTCTACTGCACGAGATTTGCATTCCTGTTTTAAAAAATATAGGCGTTCGAGGTGTTAAGAAGTACTTCTCGTTTCCTTTCGATACGGGCAATTGTTGATAACATTCTTGAGTTTGGCGTATTTTTACTTCCACCGGAGTACATTTAGTTATATGCACTACTTCTCCAGAAATTACGGCCATATATCCTGGGCCCTTTATGATTTGGTACGCGAAGTCGTCGGGAGCATGCATTGCGAGGCTAAGCGCGTTTTTCATCACTTGCCGTTCTAAATTGCAGCGTTGTTTCAATACGTCTGTGTATAAGCGATTCATTTGTGTGCGAATGTGTCGTTCTACATAAACAAATTTTGAATTTACATAGGCAAATATATCTAGGTTTTCAATGGCTAATGGTCTTTTACGTGCAAAAGAATCTCCTTTATTTGTTTCTAAAATTACGAGTTTGGGATGTTCCGTTTTTATTAGAGTGTATCCGCAAAGGACCTCTTCGCCGATTCGCGTAAGTGCAAATGTGACATCTTGTGTCGACAAGGAATAGAGTATTTGTAATTTATCATTTGTTTCACTAACCATTTTCTTTGCTTTTCCCTCATACAATACGTCATAATGACTGAATTTACAATAATCGTTAGGTATACTTTCCCAATAAGTGTATCATCCTTCAATATCTATACAATTACCGTCTACATATTGACAAACAGTTCCCGTTCTCAAATGAATTTGATTCGTTTCAATATTAATTACTGCTCGATGGGTGCTTAAGCTAAACGTTACTATTCCTTGTACAATCTTGCCATGTACCATAAGGATCTGAATATTCTACTCCCGAACATTTTCCATCTATCGATGCAGACCTCGCAAAAGTGATGGGTCGCGATGTCGTTTGATTTACTTTTAATCCGTGGATTACCTTATTTACATTTAGACTTAGTATGCCCGTTCTGTTCATATTTTTACATTAATCTAACGTTGTGTCGACTATATATTCTGCATGCGCGTTGCTTACAGTTGCTACATGAGAATGCATTCCGCAATAGTGAATCGTTCGCGAAATAGAAACTTTACATTGAATTACATTGGTTGAATCGTATTTTGACAATTGTAATAACTGAATACTTATCCCTTCTACATGCGGTTTTACTAATGGTATGTTACATTCTCCTATATCTAATAGCGATACGGTTGTTATATTAGTATTCGTCGTTCCGCAATCATATTCGAGTATCCCGAAGGTTTCTCGTATGGAGAGAATTCCAATGACGGCTAGGCAGATTAGTGCCCTCATCTGTTTAAATATAATATAAAAGATCTCGTTAGTAATTTGAGATTGAAAATGTTGCGCGGTACATGCTCAATCTCTTATTTTTCGGATTTTATTAGGATGAACAATCCTTAATTTCCCTTTAACAAAAATTTTGACATTACCGTTAGGTAATATGTCGGTTATAACGTGTGGGCCTGAATATTAAGTCGCCCAATTTTCCTTTCTTTGGCTCATTTAAAAGAAAAATTTGATTATTTACTTGGAATGCTTGAGGATTAATTTTTCTATCGTAATAATATTTAGACTTTATTTTTTATGCTATTAAACATTATCGAGCTAACTCTTGTAACTCATGAATATTTGCCATTAATTGACATAAATAATCATCGTACGTTTTTCCTTTTGTTTCATTTGTTATTTCACTGGATGGTTGTCTGGCTAGTCTGCCAAATACCAACTCGTATGGAGTATATCCAGTTGATTCGTGAGTACTCGTGTTATATGAAAAAGCTGCAAATTCTAGTAATTCGTCCCATTCTGTAAATTTATTTACATATTGTTTCAAATATTCGACTAATACTAGATGCGATCGTTCTAAAGCTCCGTTGGCTTGTGGATAAAAGGCTGTAGTTCTGTATTGTTTAATTTTAAATTGTTTAGCAAATCATTCATTAATTCATTAATGAAATTCTTCATAAATTACTCATAAAATTTGTTCCTTGATCAGTTAATATTACTTTAGGTGCTCCAAATGTGCAAATAAAATATTGTAATAATGCATCAGCAACTTGAATAGCGGTTATGGATCTCAAAGGGATGGCAAGGGAAAATTTTGTAAGGTGATCTTGAATTGTCAAAATATAGGAATTCCCTTTTGTAGTTTCAGGTAAAGGCCCTACTATATCCATTGATATTTTTTCGAAGGAAGAAAAAGGTGTGTCAGTGATTAGCATAGGCTGTTTTGTTTTTACTCTAATCAATTTCTTAGTCTGACATTGTAGGCATTTATTAATATAATTTCGGATATCAGCTTTAATATTATTCCAATAAAAATTTTGTCTGATTCGATTGTAAGTTTTAGTGACAAAGCGCGTCTCTCAACACATTGAAACTTTCCTGTTCTTTATTTCCCCAGTTAAAATCAATATCCTTTTTCAACAAATTAGTTAATGGTTTAGCTATTTTTGAGAATCCTTGTATGAATCTACGATAATATCCAGCTAATCCGAGAAATTGTTTTACATTCTTCGCATTTTTAGGTATCGGGAAATTTTGAACTGCTTCTATCTTTTTAGGATCTGGTCGAACTCCGTTTTCTCCTATTATGTGTCCTAAATAAGTAACTTCTTTTCTTAAAAATTCGCATTTATCCGGTTGTAATTTCAGGTTTGCCGCACGCAATCGCGCAGCTATTTTTTCAAATTAAATTGCGTGTTCTGTAAGAGAGCTTGCATATAATACTATATCGTCTAGTTAGATATACAAAAATTTCGTTTCCCTGTATTCCAATTAATATTCTATCCATTAGTCTTTGAAAGGTCGCAGGCGCATTCTTTAGACCGAAAGGCATGCGATCCCACTCGTAATGTCCGTATGGTGTCGAAAAGGCTGTTTTATGACTATCGTCGGGGTGCATCTGTATCTGGTGGAAACCCGAAGCCAGGTCAAATATCGAAAAGTATTTTGCATCGCCTAACTGATCTAATATTTCTGTTATATTCGGAAGCGGGTACGCATTACCTATTGTTTTATCATTTAGATCGCGAAAATCTAATACCATTCTCCATTGTTTATTTCCTTTCGAGTCTGATTTTTTAGAAACTATCCACACAGGCGTGTTGTATGGAGATTTCGATGGTTTAATTATGTTTTGATCTAGCAATTCATTAACTTGCCTATTTATCTCCTCTTTATGGATTACCGGAAATCTATACTGCCGTGTGTGAATGGGTATTTCGTTCACCGTTGGAATTCGGTGTTTTAAAACATTCGTGTGATCGAGTTTTTCTCCCGGTAAATGAAAAATATCCGCATTTCTTTCTATTAATTTTATGACATGCAATCGTTCTTCAGCTTTTAAATGCGTTAGTCTTATAGCAATTGCAATATTTTATTTTTCCTATCATTTTGTTTCACGTAGAAACATGATCTCGAACTAGACTTTCTAGACCTTTTAGAATTTGAATTTGAATTTGAATTAGAATTGGAATTTGAAATTGAATTCGAATTTGAGTTAGAATTTGAATTAGAGTTAGAATTGGAGTTAGAATTCGAATTCGAGTTTGAGTTAGAATTTGAATTAGAATTAGAATTCGAGTTAGAATTCGAGTTAGAATTAGGATTTGGATTAGAATTCGAATCTGAATTATGATTTTCATCCGTCTCAAACTCATATATTTTAATTGTAGGGATAAATACCCTTTCTTCTTCATCGTTAGTATTTATTACTTGCAGATATGCTTTCGCATCTCTTACCTCTCTACCTTAACTAAGGCGTTTCCTAAGTAAACACCTTCGTTACGCTTAACCGCGGTACATATCCTTCTTTCAATTCTGGATTTGCGATATTAACACGCATGTACGAAATTGCTCTCGCAGGAATAGTGAAGATTTCTTCTTTTTCTACAAAAGGTATACTAACGTTATTCCATTCTAATTGATTTTGCTCGTAATTGACCTTTGCTCGAAATTGTTTAAAGAAATTCGACCTCAAAATCCCATTTTGCGGAATTGGAAAATCGTTTTTGACTAAATGAAAATTGACTGGACATCCTAAGATATCTACCTGTGCCAGCCCTAAGGTGGTCACATGATGCGTCGTAATTCCACTAAGTCTTAGAATTTCATTCTTATCCACTATGGTATTGGAAGTAACGGAATTCTTTTTAATAATATTCGGCCCTGAACCACTGTCTACTAAGAATTTTAAATTTTCCGTAAAATTTGGGCCTGTTAATTTTACTGACGGAACGTCTTCTATTTGAGTTATGTTTACTGCTCGGTAACCGATTCTGGTTCTCCTGCTATCATTCGAGTAGGGCGGGTTTTCATGTTTCCCGGAGCTGCCCCTGTCCTAGCGGGAATTTGCTCGTTTCCCTGAGGTTGTGAGTTCTGACGGAGACCGTTATTATATGCGCGTTTACGACACTCTTCTAATGTATGGCCGAGTTTTTTGCAATATCTACATGTCACAGTTGCATTTTGATTATTGAAATTTTGATTGTTGAAATTTTGGTTATTCGAATTTTGATTATTAAAATTTTGATTGTTAAAATTTCGATTGTTGAAATTTTGATTATTCGAATTCTGAGCACCCGAGAATGACGGCTGTCTACGGACATCTGGAAATTTTTTCAAGCTGATCGCACTCGTCAATTTAAAATGGTGGACGATCAAAGTGTGTGTAGGGTTTACAGATTGACTCAGTGTTCTCCGTGAATGAAAAAATAGGTGTGTTCTCCGAGGGTTAAATTAACGTTTAGAAATATTGACTTTATGTGTATTTTTTAAACGTTTTTTACTAATATTATACACATATTTGAAAAATATTATTTCGTAATATGATTTTTTTGAATGTTGTTAAAATATTTTAAAAACGTTACAGAAAATATTTTTCAAATGTTACTCTGACATTTATTTGAGATCAATGCAACAGTTCAAAATTCCTTGTAATTTTTACTTAGAAATAACGTTGGTAGTATATTAATTTTCTGTTGTTATAATATTATTGTTTTATATTGTGCGCAACGCTCATCGCGACAGCCATGATGTACATTATCCTACATACGATGCGTGAGTGCGTATACACGCGTGTGGATCGAGCAGTGCAGAGTGCTCTTTATTTACAGCATATTTATATACATATAAGTAAGTAACTATTATATTCTAAAAGTTGTATATTAATAATAAGAAATGAGGCTTAACTTGCCTCAGACAGGGACAAATTTTACACGAAGTGGACATGCTGGGCGAAGTACTAAGTCAGCCTGTAGCCTCAGATTCTTTAAATAATCGATGGGCTCCAAATAGTAATTCTGTATCAGAGGAGCTACCTGGTGTACAAGACGCGCCGTATAGAAGCCGAGACCGTCGTTTGCCAGTACTGTCATAAAAAAGGGCACACAGCAGATTAATGTTGGCAGGTCAATAAACCCCGAGAAAATAACGAAAATCGAAATGGAACCGGTTACTCGCGAAATAATGTTAACAACAACAGTAACTATAATAATAATAACCGGTAATCACATATATACCTTAATATATGTTCGAATAATTTATGAAGAACCAAGAAAATTTGGAAATACGTACAGCAAACATAAAACCATCAATTTGCTCCTTGACATCTAAATCAGTTAGACGACCTTCTCGCTTGTCTGCTATTAGATGATCCAACAATGAAAGTTGGATCCGTTTTCCATTCGCCTCTGTGTCATTTGTGTCTGTCGATGTGATACTCCTTCTCAATAATCGACCGTTGGTGCGTTCATGGTACAGTTTTCTTTCCGCAATAATCTACGTGTATATAAAATCAACACTTTTTTAATAATGATTTATATGAATATACCGACCACTAACAAAAAATAAGATAACATTTTTATGTACGTGGTTAGTAAATCCATGTAATATTCTTAGAACCTTTGCCTGTTTTTTGCCTTTTGATGTTAAGGAGAATATCCAGTCGTTGTGCAACCACTGCCTCAGTAACCTAAACCATAATTACTAAATAATAATCTCATTACAATTATTTATTCATTATTATATTCATAAATTACTTATAAATAAAAAGTTCGCAAATCCGATGAACAGCTTTTCGATATTGCTGCTGGAATTCACCGAGGTCACGTAGAGAAGTACCCATGGAAATTTCTAAAAAGAAATTTGTAAAAGTGCAATAATGTTATTGTACGTGTTTAGAATAAAATTTTGAATAAAATGTGTTTGTAATACCGCATATTGCATTCAACGTATGTTCACTAACAAACGGTACTAAATCTTTTACAACTGTGCCTCCTGTATTTTTCAAAGACATTGTCATATTTTCGCCCTCCTTGAACAAAATCTCAGCATGTTGCTGCAAAATATTAAAATGAATTGTGGGAGTTAATGTTTTCCGTATTGAATGCCATTTGGCGCCTGAAACGTAAACAATAGACATTTCATAGACAAAAAAATTTTTTTGTAACTAAAAGAAATTTATATGTATTTTTCGGTTTATTATACACCGTCGACTTGAATATCGGTGTCTCCATCTTATTATTGTTTAGTGTGTTATTGCGATGAATATTACCACATGCGTCGGTGGTCGAATTGGTACGACGCCCTACACGGAATGAGGGAGGTTCCAGGTTCGAACCCTGGCTGAGGTAATATTTTTCGCAATAATTAAACGTTTCCTTAATTTGTATACATATACGCAAAAGTAATATTTACAAACATTTCAGTTTAAGATATATTACCACGTATGTTTGTATCAATGTTTATAATATTTCTGTATATTCATATTATATACATTTTTTTAGAGAAACAATGGAAGTTACTGATCAGTCTAATTGACCAGTACTATCCTATTGTTAAACTTTGGGGATTCCTCTATCCCCATTGTATTGATCCGTCATCCGGACGATTTAAAGGTAATAAAATATTTAAAAAATTAAATTTTCTGTTAATATTCTTATAGTTCACACACCAGCGATTTAGGTATTTAGGTGTGATTTTGCTTAGTTTTATTTTGCGAAAGCATATTTATTCATAGTCTTATAGAGATAATGATCAAATAAGACAATTTCCAAATCAACTAATTAATTATTCACATTGCATCTAAATTAATTGAATATCTTCTGTGATTTCAGACAATATTAAGCAGCACGCAGCACATCAAAAAGAACTTTATTTATGATGTTCTGCGTCCATGGATGGGCAATGGTATTTTAATTAGTGAAGGTAAAGTACACATAATAATAATTTAAAAAATTTCTTTTATCAGACGTTCATTTCATCGACTGCAATTGGTAAATAATTATCGTGACGATTCGACCATTGGTTTTGGTCCTCGTCGTAAAGACGTTAATAATCTTTGATGCTTATATATAAGCATCTCATATTTAAAATAATTTAAATTAAATTAAATTATTAAATTTATTGCGAAAAATATTACCTCAGCCAGGGTTCGAACCTGGAACATCCCTCATTCCGTGTAGAACGTCGTACCAATTCGACCACCGAGGCATGTGGTAATATTTATCGCAATAACACACTAAGCAATAATAAGATGGAGACACCGATATTCAAGTCGACGGTGTATAATAAACCGAAAAATACATATAAATTTCTTTTAGTTACAAAAAAATTTTTTTGTCTATGAAATATCTATTGTTTACGTTTCAGGCGCCAAATGGCATTCAATACGGAAAACATTAACTCCCACAATTCATTTTAATATTTTGCAGCAACATGCTGAGATTTTGTTCAAGGAGGGCGAAAATATGACAATGTCTTTGAAAAATACAGGAGGCACAGTTGTAAAAGATTTAGTACCGTTTGTTAGTGAACATACGTTGAATGCAATATGCGGTATTACAAACACATTTTATTCAAAATTTTATTCTAAACACGTACAATAACATTATTGCACTTTTACAAATTTCTTTTTAGAAATTTCCATGGGTACTTCTCTACGTGACCTCGGTGAATTCCAGCAGCAATATCGAAAAGCTGTTCATCGGATTTGCGAACTTTTTATTTATAAGTAATTTATGAATATAATAATGAATAAATAATTGTAATGAGATTATTATTTAGTAATTATGGTTTAGGTTACTGAGGCAGTGGTTGCACAACGACTGGATATTCTCCTTAACATCAAAAGACAAAGAACAGGCAAAAGTTCTAAGAATATTACATGGATTTACTAACCACGTACGTAAAAATGTTATCTTATTTTTTGTTAGTGGTCGGTATATTCATATAAATCATTATTAAAAAAGTGTTGATTTTATATACACGTAGATTATTGCGGAAAGGAAACTGTACCATGAACGCACCAACGGTCGATTATTGAGAAGGAGTATCACATCGACAGACACAAATGACACAGAGGCGAATGGAAAACGGATCCAACTTTCATTGTTGGATCATCTAATAGCAGACAAGCGAGAAGGTCGTCTAACTGATTTAGATGTCAAGGAGCAAATTGATGGTTTTATGTTTGCTGTACGTATTTCTAAATTTTCTTGGTTCTTTATAAATTATTCGAACATATATTAAGGTATATATGTGATTACCGGTTATTATTATTATAGTTACTGTTGTTGTTAACATTATTTCGCGAGTAACCGGTTCCATTTCGATTTTCGTTATTTTCTCGGGGTTTATTGACCTGCCAACATTAATCTGCTGTGTGCCCTTTTTTATGACAGTATTGGCAAACGACGGTCTCGGCTTCTATACGGCGCGTCTTGTACACCAGGTAGCTCCTCTGATACAGAATTACTATTTGGAGCCCATCGATTATTTAAAGAATCTGAGGCTACAGGCTGACTTAGTACTTCGCCCAGCATGTCCACTTCGTGTAAAATTTGTCCCTGTCTGAGGCAAGTTAAGCCTCATTTCTTATTATTAATATACATCTTTTAGAATATAATAGTTACTTACTTATATGTATATAAATATGCTGTAAATAAAGAGCATTCTGCACTGCTCGATCCACACGCGTGTATACGCACTCACGCATCGTATGTAGGATAATGTACATCATGGCTGTCGCGATGAGCGTTGCGCACAATATAAAACAATAATATTATATATAATAATATCAATAAATACAATAATATCTTGATTAGAATTTACGGCTTGTTTAATCTGGAACCTAATCCTTTTAATATGAGTTCGTCTACCTCCTTTTCTCGTCATCTAACCCGGATCCTCGAAAATGAATTTTATAGCTCGCCACACTTTTCGGCAGCGCTCTAAAACCAATCCGTCACACACTCTGCTCGCCACACTCTTCGTCAGCGTTCAGATCGTCAGCGTAAAGGTTAAACTCACTTTCGGGAATTGATAGTAATTATTACGACTCCCAAGAATCAACCCCGTAATCGCCACGCTTTTGACAGTGAAGGTACTTGCTCGCCACACTCTTCGTCAGCGCTCAAGACCGAACACTACGCACTTTGTCAGCGACAACTGCGAGTCGATCTTAGAAGTGATCGATTGAGAATTTAACGCGAGATGAGATTCCAGATTTCGAGCTTATTCCTTTTCCAAACTTATCTTACCTTTATTCTCTAAACTTAATACAACTTGAGTTACGCGGTTTTACAATATGAACAGTACAGGGATTAAGTCCCAAGATCGAGCGCAAATGCTCGGATTTAGAATGTTGGAATTGAGTGAGATTTAGGAAAATGATTTAAGGACTGGCTGAGCAATTGAGATGTTAGAGTCGAAGGAATGGCTGAGCAGTTGAAATGCTAGAGCCGAAGGACTGTCTGTAAGGAGTCGAAGGTCGGAACTATCTGCTCTTCGCGGCGTTTTTCCGCCCTATTTATACCCGAAAAAGCCGGAATCTCTCGCGCGAGATTTCCGCCTTTTCCTACGCGTCTTAAGGGGGGAGGTATTCTAGAAGCTTCTAGAACATTCTAGAAGCGTAGTTTTGGGCCCATCTGGCCCCCAGCCCTTCAACGGACTCCGATAAGATAACCTAAACATTTACGTTGACCCGTCCGTCCCCTCGGAATTCCGAGCTAACGTGCGTCGTCTAAGCGTTCAAAAGTGCGTCGTCGAAATTTAAAATATAAAATTTCAGTACGTAATAACGGATTCGATATTTTCGGTTTACGAAGACTCTTCGGGGAGGAGTATGAGGAGGAGAGAGAAGAAGAAGAGGAATATTGGTAAGATAATCGCTTTTCAAAAAAATATTGAATCCTTATTTTAATCATCTTATTGCATTTGTGTGTTTCAGGTAAAGATTCTCCACTTGCTTGATTGTATATAGATATACTCCCTATATAATTATTATATTATGTATCTTTACTCCTGTGCGGTAAATATGAATTAAATTTTTATGGTACACTTCTATGACATCGAGCATTGCACTTATGGATTTTTAATTTTAAGTTATAAATTTTCAAATTTTAAAATAAAAAGAATATTAAGTAATAATAATTATAATATCTATTCCCCTTCCTTCTCACTTACATAGTTCAATTATATATAATAATAAAATATTAAATATATTTACATTATTTACAAATCATCAAAATATTTGCTATACGTAATTATGTAGATTAAAGAAAATTTTCATATATATATATATATACATATATATATATATATATATGTATACGTAAAAGAAATATGTATATATATTTTTTTTTCTGTCGGGCGCTGGTGTTGGCCGCAGGTCTCGGCGAGTCGCTAGTGAGGGTGATTCGTGGCACTTAGCGCGCACAGAATTGACTCGCGATACTTTAGGTTGGCAATAACAGAAATTGCCTTTAGTAAGTGAAAACTGGGATAGTATGCGGACTCAGAAGTGAACTGTCTCGTGCCGGATCGGAAGTGTCTCCAAGTGTGTAAAGTCGAGATTTTTATACAGAATTAAGGAGGCGGGATTATTTTTTAATATGATTTGATTGGTGGAGTTCTCTTCCGATCGTGACGTAAGTTTCGGTTTCGCCTATCCCTTGGCGAGCTAGATACAATTATCTATTTTTACGGTTGTCCATTGGCGAGTTTTGTTGTAAGGCCCACCCTCACCTCTTATTTTGGGGGTCTAAGTTATCGATTCTTCCAGTGACGCAGCTATTTTTTTTTATTATTGTCGATTTTTTTTTTATTAGGGCTCTGGGTTCTTAGTTTATCTTGCGATCCTGTTTTTAGTACCGACAGACAAATGCATTCCCTCTAATCTTAATTGCAGTTTTATTGCAAACACAAACCTCCGTTAAGATTTCTAAAAGCACGTTTTAGACCTCGTTTCTGTTTGTTGGAACATTGCACAGGCAATTTTGAGCTAGTCGCGCGATGCAATAAGATCTTCAGCAAAACTCCGTCTGGGATTAAGGCCCCTTTGGTGCATCATGTCGCCGTGTTTTATAGTAGTGGGCCAGACAAAGTTGATAAAACGTAGTCGTATATGCTTTGTCTATTTTGATTTTGTCGTCTGGAAGTTTTCTCTCGATTTCTCGATCTCGTTTAGCAAACATAAAGGAAAAATAGGAAATAGCGTCGAGATCATAACTCACTTGCCGATGGACAACCGCTACTGCTCGGTTACTGATTTTAATCTTAAAAGCTACTCTAAATTTTTAAGAGGTTTCTGCGAAAAAGGGAAATCGTGGAGTCCACAGGAACGTAACATCAGTTTGCTTCTCGTCTTTGCGCCTCCTCGCAAGGGACTCTCAGAGTAGGAGTATACTCTAGATAGAAAGAGAGAGACTCTGAAAAAGTCCCCTCTCCCGAGAAGCCTCCCTCTCCCCTCCAAAGAGCTGATACATCGCGCTACCTCTCCTCTCCTCTCCCTCTCCCTCTCCCTCTCCCTCTCCCTCTCCCTCTCCCTCTCCCCCTCCCCCTCCCCCTAAAGAAATAATCCCAATACTTACATAATCCTGCGGGATGCGGATCCGCACCCACCACTCATCAATGTGCACCTCTATATTTAGCCGCACCCGTCGCGGCCGCATCCACTAAACAGAAAAAACATATTAAAAAAACCTATATTATATGTCACTATATTTTGTCACCGTGTCACTACACTTCCGTACCATGACGTCCCTCGGAAAAAGTACTTCTATGTAGTCCACCATACTTGTTCAAAAAGAAATCACTAAAAACCATGGTATTTGTTCAACGAGTGTCAATAAGGTACTATCAACTATACGAGACGGCACTTTTTCACATGGACAAAAAGCAGTACTTATGGCTTAGTTCACAGTTACAATATACACACAATATGCATATCTATATTTATTTTCTTTTTATGTGTATTTAAGTGGTCAATATTATAATAAAAGAAGAGAGATGATTCCGACAATCAACCGAGAGCTTCCTCTATGTGTGATGTTCTCTGTCAGACGTGATATTTGCAGGAGCTCTGTACATCGCGTTCGTAATGAGATGTCCGATGTAAAGCATGTATTGCTGTGCAGCATAACCAGCTTCGATGATGAAAGATTCGTAGCAAGTGGCCAATAGTATTTCCCGAATATTCCAAATTGCGGTATTATTAGGTCGCGAGGTCAGTATAAATCTCGAACTACTTTTGACTACTATTACTGATGGATTGCTGCACATAATCCAACTCCAGCAAGATTGTATGGTTCTCTGGTTAGACAAGGGCACTTATTTCGACTTCCAACTTGCAGAATGCGTTATTCATTCCATTTTGCAAAGTTGTTGCGACATCTGAAAGTAGTATGCTCCCAGTCTTCCGTTTGTAAAGAAACATTTGCAATCGAAGCGTTTTTGTTTCTTAATAAATTCTCTATAATTCTTAATTTGAATTTAAATGCACAGTCAATGTGTTACGTCCAAACCCGGGATTAGGATAAGAAAATCTGGGAAGCATAGGAAAGGCTAACCAGAGGGGTCGGGGTAAGGAAGGACACAACTAGACGCTTAAGAATATTGTTCGCAGGTACACGCTCTGAGGCGCGTGGCGCGAGCCGAACGCACTTTCGATGGCTCAGGAAGGGTCAGGGACGGTAGAACGCCTTCCGTGAGCGGTGCGATCGTCGGTCCTCTTTCACAATTGTATAAACAAGTGTGAATTGGCATAAACAAGTGGAGAATCTTCACCTGAAACACACAAATGCAAATAGATTATTAATATGATTAATATACAAATTCAATATTTTTTTGAAAAGCGATTATCTTACCATTCTTCCTCCTCCTCAATATCGTCCCCGAAGAGTCTTTGCAATCCGTAAAGACCCTCAATTAGGTTATGCTCCCATAAAATGTCTCGCATTTCTCTGTTTGCCCGCCTCTCCTCGCGGACCCACCGCCAATGATCGATATTTACATACCCCGGTATTATGACTCTATACGCAGCTGTAAAATAAACATTTTTTTTTATTAACTCCAAGAAATTTACAATCTGTCACCGAGTGGCATTAAGTAAATCTGATAATCTATACAAAATATCGTGAAGGATATTTTCCCATTGAAAAATATCTGTTGCGTATACAGTTTTTTAGATTGTTTGTACGACTAGTTTAGTTTATTTGAATCTTTTTGAGGAATCTAATGGTTTGTATCGCTTGAGCCTACGCTTGTCTGAAGTTTCGTTAAGGAGCTCGTTTGCTAGTTTATTTGGATGGGAATCCAGCCTATCGATGTACTTCGAGACATATTTTCCTATTGCTTCTTTAACGGTTGGTATATCAAGATCCCGTCGTATAATATCATTTGTCATGAACCAGGGCGCGTCCACTAGTATTCTTAGAACTTTTGATTGAAATCTTTCCAAGATTTCGATGTTTGAATTTGAGGCGGAGCCCCACAGCTGAATACCATATGTCCACAATGGAGTGATAATAGATTTATAAAGTAAAACTTTGTTGTTTAAGGATAATTTGGATTTACGGGCAAGTAGCCAATACATATTTCTGAGTTTGAGGCCAAGTTGTTTCCTTTTACTCCATATATGTGTTTTCCACGTGAGTCTTCAATCCAGATGAATACCTAGATATTTGGCTGTTTTGGCTTGGGGTATCACCTTGTTATTTAGTGTCACTGGGGGACATGTCTCTTTATTTAACGTAAAAGTGACATGCATAGATTTTTGCTCGTTGGCTTTTATGCGCCATGTTTTAAGCCACTTTTGGATTTCGGTGATATTTTTTTGAAGATTCCTGGATGCTTCTTTTGGGTCTTTATGTGAGGCCAGAATGGTCGTGTCATCAGCAAATGTTCCTGTCGTAGTCTGCTCCATTGTAGGTAGATCCGCAGTAAATAAGAGATATCTAAAATAAACATTAAAAAATATTTTTTTCTTAAAATACGCACAAAGGAAAAAAGAAATAATCCCAATACTTACATAATCCTGCGGGATGCGGATTCGCATCCCACCACTCATCAATGTGCACCTCTATATTTAGCCGCACCCGTCGCGGCCGTATCCACTAAACAGAAAAAATATATTTAAAAAAACTATATTATATGTCACTATACTTTGTCACCGTGTCACTACACTTCCGTACCATGACGTCCCTCGGAAAAAGTACTTCTATGTAGTCCACCATACTTGTTCAAAAAGAAATCACTAAAAACTTCCGAACGCGTTTGTAACCGCGGACTCGATGAGACTGAGTTTTACGACGGTTGCAGAACGAAGCGGGTAAAATGTCGCCAGCGAAAAAAATATGGTAACAGTTTAAAAACGGACAGCCCCTTCCAACGAAAAGAAATTAAGATGAAATATGTCTCGCACTACAATGGCGAACAAGAGTTCGACGGAGAATCGGCACTTGTGAACGCGTCCTCTGTCGCTCGCGTCTCTTCGTTCGCGTCCTCTCTCGCTTGCGTCCCTTCATTCGTATTCTCTGTCGCTCGCGTCGCTTCGTTCGCGTTCTCTGTCGCTCGCGTCTCTTCGTTCGCGTCCTTTCTCGCTCACGTCCCTTCGTTCGCGTTTCTTTCCTTTATAATAAATAATTGGAATTGAAGGATAATAAAGTTTTTATCATATAAACATTAATTTATTTATTATTTGTCGCATCGTATACAATGTTACCTAAAGCATAAGCTAATAATTCGCAATCAATAATCGAATTTTTATCAAAAACGTCGCGAGTAGATAGACTGTGAGAGTTCTAAATCACTGGTGGAGGGGGGGATGACGTCATCGGCGTGGAGGGGGGATGACGGCGTGGATGGGTGGCAGGGGGTGGTGGGTGGCAGGGGTGGTGGGTGGCAGGGGGTGATGGGTGGCAGGGTGTGGTGGGTGGCAGGGGGTGGTGGGCTGCAGGGGCGGCAGGGGGTCGTGGGTGGCAGGGGGTGATGGGTGGCAGGGAGAGATAAATGAAAAAAATAAATAAATAGATTAATAGTAGGGAATATATGACAGATCTAACTTGGGTGCTCCGAGGGGAGGGTGCGGGGGGGGGGACTTGAGCGGCGAGCGGGTCTGTTGTTTATGCTCCGAGGGGGGAGGGGGACTTGAGCAGCGAGCGGGTCTGTTTTTTATCAAATATTGATAAACATATCGGTAGCAAAGAGGGTGCCGCCACCGAGGGGGTCCGCGAGGGGGAGGGGGAGGTCGGTGTTCTAAAATGAGAGTTCGGGGGGGGTGTCGGCGTTCTAAGATGAGAGTTCGGGGGGAGGGGTCCGCGGGGTGAGGGAAACCGCGTTTTTCGGCGCGCCGCGAGGGAGGGAGGGTTCGCGTGCAACGGCCGCGTCGGTCCGCTTGACGTCACACGGCGCGCTCCCGCACGTGTTCTCTCCCCCGTTCGCGCGCGTCTTCTCGTTCGCGTTCTCTCTCTCCCCCGTTCGCGCGGTCCCCCGTTTGCGTTCTCTCTCCCTCGTTCGCGCGCGTCTTCTCGTTCGCGTTCTCTCTCTCTCCCCCGTTCGCGCGGTCCCTCTCGCTCCCGTTCGCGCGATCCCCCGTTTGCGTTCTCTATCTCCCCCGTTCGCGCGGTCCCTCTCGCTCCCGTTCGCGCGGTGTCTCGCGCTCCCGTCACCCGTTCTCTCCCCCGTTCGCATAGGAGAAACGGTAAACAAAAAGAAAAAAATAATTTTTTTAACCATATATTTATTTAAAAAATATTTATTCTTAAAGAAATTAGCATTTTTTACATCACCAAACTTCTTCCTCTTCCTCTACAAATTTCTCCATGTCGAATAATCGACGTAACGCGAAGATGTCTTTAACGCCGGTGTCCCATCGTTCGTCGTTCCATTCTTGTCGTTCAGTTTTCCACCAGCGGACCCAACGCTGGCGATAGATGTTAATAAAGCCACGAATATGTATGTGGCGCATACGTAAATTGGGCTGAAAACAGATTATACAAAAATTAATAAATTTTTTTAATGTTAAAATCTATGAAAAAATATTTATACGTACTTGTACGTGAGGTATCCGGATCCTCACCAAATTGTTTATATGTACCTCTTGAACGGGCACGTTATGCACCCATATCCACTGTAACAGAATAGTTAATTAATATATAGTTTAATTAATATACAGTACATTTTAATGTACAGTTATGTATATTGTTGCGCGCGTGCCGCCCGGTATGCTTTTCAAAAAAAAAATGTTACGCTTAAGCCAACAATTAGTCCGTGACTCTTCGGGTTTCTCTCATTCACACTCGCGCACTCACGAAAATAACGACTCGTTCATTAAAAAAAAGACTGCTCGCTGCACGCTTCAGCTTGGAGTTCGAAAAGCATACTTACCGGGCAGCACGCACGCACGCAACGGTATTATACTTACTCCTTCCGCGAAGTGGACAATGTCTAAGTAATCTGCTAGTCTGTTGTATCTTTCCATTTTTTTTTTCTTCTTCTTCTTCTTCTTGGCACGTTGCACTACTTGTTACACTTCGCTCTACGCACTACTGACTGACTGACTGACTGACTTAACTGACTGCAGAGGGTGGTTGAACCAGAGCTCAGAAAAGTAATTAAGATAAAATATATCTCGCACTACAATGGCGAGAATCCGTCGGAGCATCGGCACCATAGGCGAGCGTCGCCGGAGCGTCGCCGAAGCATCGCTTCTCAGTTTACGATATACGATACTTTAAATTTCAAGTGGCCTGAGTTCTATCGAACGTCGCATATACGGTTCTCATTCCACTTCGCGCTTTTTTCTTTTATAATAATTAATTGGGAGAATTGAAAGATAATAAACTTTTTATCATATAAACATTAATTTATTTATTATATGTCGCATCGTATACAATATTGTCTAAAGCATAAGCTACTAATTCGCAATCAATAGTCGAATTTTTTTCAAAAACGTTGCGCAAGATTCTAGCTGCATCACATTTATCGGTTACACAATTTCTTCCCAAAATGGTTACAAATTGTTTAAATTTTTCACTTACGCCATGAACATTTTGGCATAGTTGAAAATACACATTCTCGACGCAATGTTCTAGTTCGAACAAGAAGAGTACGGTTGACGGTTTCATGTACAAGCTGGTGTCGCACGATGTTAATTTTACAATATCTGCGTCACGTATTTTCACGAGTTCTATAATCAGATCTCGAATCGACATCGATGAAGGTGCGGTTGACTGCAGGAGTTCGATATCCGCACGTCTTTCAATTAGCGCTGTCCACGTCGTATGAGCCAACACCATCTGATTTCCTCGGTTATCACCGAGAAGTAGTTCCACAAAGGACACAGGTCCCACGCTGATTCCAATATCCAAATATTTATAAGCTGTTGATGTCAATGCGTATCGTCTGCCTAGTATACGAACCGCGCGACGCTCCAACGAAATACTGTAGAAAAAAAAATAAAATTAGTAATAAAAAATAATACAATTTGCAAAAAAGATATAAAAATATGTAGCTTTATAATTTAAAAAAATGAAAACTTACTTGTTTTTACACGTTGCAGTTTCAACCGATTCATCGTGAATCTCGGTACGTAATAATTCATACTGCCACTGTTGCCGCCGTTGCTTCCTTCAACGGAATACATTTCTTTCTCTCGGTTATGAGAAACGAACCGTTGATACAAGCGACCGATGCAAGACTGATCGTCGTCGTCGTAAAAAATTAATCGAATATACGCGATAACTTTCAAAACTATGATGAAGGGGGAAGGGGAATTAATGTTTCTATAACGCGCAATCAGGGTTCTGGAATTTAGGAGAGGGGACTAAGGTAGGATTTTTTTCTTTGTTAAGACGTATATACCTCCCCCTCCCTCTTTCCATTTAACATCAACCGCGAAACATGTTCATACATGTTCGCTGAAACCTGATATCCCCCTCAAAGCTCTCGAGTTAGAATTCGTCACGTATACCTACTTATTCTTTAATTTTGTACACTATTGACTAATGGGGAAAGGAAATAAATAAAAACATTGTACAATTTACACATACATATAAAAAAATTTATTTTTTAATTCTGGCGATCATCGTTATACGTTAACAATGTATTTCATTGGAAATGGACGTTGGCTTCGCGCGCGACCACCAGTTGAATAGTTTTATTACATTTTGTAACGCGCAATTCTTGACGTGTTTTCCGCATCGCATAGTATTGGTGTCATCTAGTTTATTCAAAGATTCGATATCTTCGTAATGCGCATCCAGAGTCTCGACGATAAGGTTTTTTCTCGCATAACTCTCGAGCAGATCCACCAGCCATTCTCGTTTCTGACATCCCTTGACGTACACGAGAGTCGGCATCTCGTCGTCGTTGTCGTCGTCCTCTTCCTCGCCGAGTATGACCGATGTAAGTAGGCGTTTCACCGTGCTGTACGGCACGTTTCCGTCTTCCCATCGTAATCCATGGTGATTGCGAATCAACCAGAAAGCGCACGATTTGTCGGATTTTGTAAGGAGATTTCACGGCATGGGGTACTTAAAGATGTGATGCGTCAGAACGGTCCCGTTTCTCAGCACCGCCTCCTTCACGACGAATTTCATCCCGACGACGAAACCTTGCAGGTCCACGAACGTTGGTATGGACATGACGCGATTTCTCTCTTCGATGCGCGAATCGAGAGAAATGATGCGCGTTTCGCGACACTCTGATTTATATCCACTTTCCTCCTTCTCATAAATTTGTATCGGGGAAGGGGGAGTGAAAGAGAGACAGAAAATTTTCGTCGACGTTGCCCTAACACTCAGACTATTTTGCGCACTACGTTGGTCAACGGATTGTACTCGATCACGCGATCGTGTATGATGAGACAGTACGCGGAGGTATTCGGCGGTACGTTCTCCATGCAATCGAATTCTATTCTGACATCCACGGTGGCGTTTTTGACGGATTCGTTTTGTCGAGAGCAATCGATGATCACGAACGGACCGTTACGTAGAAAAGACGAAACGGTGAGACTCGGCTCGAGATATTCGTATCCGTAATAGTTCTTGCAGAAACGCGCGTACATATCGTACAGAATCGCCCGTCTGTGTTTATCGAAGTCCAAATTCAAGTCGTCGTACGGATAAACTTCCGAGTTTAGATAGAGTTTCACGTTGGTCAATTTGCAGTCGTCGAATCGGCTCGTGTCCGCGGACATGACGTTCTTCCGACCCGTCTGCAGAGCGAAGACGACGTATCGCGGTTTCTCGAGCTGAGTCGCGGTCTTAATGGGAGTGCTTGGTCGTGTTCTGCAACAGGGGATACTATTACAGATCCCACGAACGGAAACCCATACTTATATATCGTCCTTTTTCCAAGGCGCGCAGCATCGACAGCTTGCTGATCTCGTTCAATACCACGTGAGGCATTCGCCACTGTATCTTGAGTATTTTGACAGTAGGCGCCAACGCGAGACTTCCCATCAGGCAATTGTTGTCGTTGCGCGCTCGTGTCAAGACCAATTCCTGGCGACCGTTGATCATCACGCGTTTGTGTTACGTCCTGCGAACTCCACGATTTCCCTTTTTCGCGGAAATTGCTATGGGCTTAAGATAGGCCTTAAGATTATGATAGGTAAACTAGGCACGGACGGTTATCGATCGGCGAGCGAGCCTTGATCTCCTCACATTCCTTTTTTTATGATCAAACTAGCTATTTGTGTGGGCAACTAAAAAGCAACCTTCCAGATGACGAAATATTGACAGACGGGGCATATGAGATCGGAATTTTATCAAGTTAGTATGGCCCATAACTATAACCCGGCGACACGACGCGCCAAGAAGGGGCTTAATCCCAAATGGAGTTTACTTGGGATCTTTATCGCATCATGCGACTATGCCAAAACTACCCACGCAATGTCCGACAAACAGAGACAAAATCTAAAACGTGGTTTTAGGAATCTAAGGGCACGCGGCGGATGTCTCTGTTTGTGATAGGACTATTAGAAGGATATGCATCGTCTGTCAACATTGGAACAGGGTCGCGAGATAAATAAGGGACCCTAATAAAAGAGAATCGGCGGTAATCGATAACAAATGAGTCACTGGAAGAAGCGATGTTGTTTCACCCCCAACTAGACAGTGGGGGCCTTACGAGGGGACCCACCAATGGAAAACCGGAAAAATCGATAACCGTCTCTAACTTCTAGGATAGGCGAAACTTAAGATCTGGCTCTTGGGTGAGAAACGTCTCGCCCAATAAGAAATCCTCTAGATAAAAATTAGAAGAATCCCACCAACCAAAAGTCCCAAAAATGAAAACCAGACACACCCCACATGAAATCCACCCCTTCCATTCCTTACATTTTCCTATATAAACCCCGACATTGCGGCACTCTCTCTCAAAGCTTCTGAGTCTTTTCAAGCCTCCCAAGCTTAGTCTCGTGTTTTCCTCAGCCTTTACAATCGTGATATCTTCCGCTTTTGAGCCACGATTCAACACTTATCGTTAGAGTCAGTGCAACACATCTGACCGCATACAACTGATTCCGTCTATTCCCTCAACCAAGGGTCATTTCGACGCGCAGTCATCAACGGTGTCATCAAACTCATCAAGTAATAAGTCCTACACACACCACATATATATATATATATATATATATATATATATATATCAGCTCCCCTTTTTTTTTCTTTATATATGCACTCGTTAGGGAAGTCACTCAGTATAACCCTTCCATCCCTCTTACTACCCCTGTGCCGAATTAGCCGGTTTATCGGTCGATTCCGAACAATCTCCATTGGTTTGAGTTAGCTGGCTCGGTGGACTCGGGGTATGTTGCTTGGGGTTAGCTGGCTCGGTGGACTCGAGGTATGTTGCTCTGAGTTAACTGATTCGTCGGTGGACTCGGAGTAGACTGCTTTGGGTTAGCTAGGTCGGTGGACTCGGGGTACACTGCCTTGGGTTAGCTGGGTCGGTGGACTCGAGGTATATTGCTTTGAGTTAGCTGACTCGTTGGTGGACTCGAAGTACTCCTTAGATTTAATCTCCAAAACCTGAGGTGACTTTCCCGCACTTGACGGATTTAAATATTAACAATCCGCTAATTTGTAGTGGATTCGGCCGACCCCACCCATAAGAAGTCGCGAAACGCCGCGAAACACGAGAGACGTCGCCATAAGCGGGCGCGCAAAGAAGCGGAGGAACCCTGTTCCTCACAGCCCGGTCCTCCGTGTCTCGCCGCCCCACCGCCCCTACCAGCCTTCTCAGAGGAACCCTGTTCCTCGCAGCAGTGTCGCCCCGTCGTACCATCTCGCCCTATCATCCTCCCATCTCGCCCTTTCCCCCCACCTTCTCGTCCGGTTTGTCGGGTGGCCCCATATCGCGTGGTCCCCGTCAACCGCGATCCCGCCGCCCTCCTCGAACCTCCCGATTCCCCCTCCTCCTCGAGGGGACCATCCCCAACCCCGTCGACCGCCTCCACCGTTTCTCTCGAGGAAACAGATCCCGAGATTATAACCCTAAATTAACCTATACTGCGTTAAATCTAATTTATGTATATATTTTTTTAATCTTATATTAAATGTATTCGATTTTTATTTTTCCCGCATTCTTATTAATTGTCTACCTAATTTATAATTATTCATTTAAAACACTCTTTAATGTCGAATAAATAAATACTTATGTTATTGATATCTCCATTCATTCTTTAATTTAAGACCTCACACTCTGTACCATCCTCCTCTCGAAATCGCACGAGGTCCGATCCTAAGTTAAAGACCGACGATCGCACCGCTCACGGAAGGCGTCCTACCGTCTCCACGGACGTTGACCCTTCCTGAGCCATTGAAAGGTGCGTTCGGCTCGCGCCACGCGCCTCAGAGCGTATACCTGCGAGCAGTATTCTTAAGGGTCTAGTTGCGTCCTTCCTTACCCCGACCCCTCTGGTTAGCCAATCCCTTGCTTCCCAGCTTTTCTTATCCTAATCTCGGGGTTGGACGTAACATTTGTAATCCTCGCAAAATCCCAGTAACGTGTCGAGCGGTACGCAGAAATTGAAATATCCATTCTTGTTATTCTGTGGATCCCAGCCGGCGTTTCTCAGGATCACGCTTCTATCGGACTAGACCTGTGCGTCAACTTAAATTTTGGTGGCGGCGGCGTCCGACCTCATTTCGACCCGGCGGCAGCGGCGTTCGGCGGCGCGCGCCGTTCGACCTTACTGGCGGCGTCGCGGCGGCGTGACCCGGTGTGAGGGTGAAATTAAGACAATTTTTCGTGTATTTTCTGAAATATAAGAAACATAATTAACTACTTCGCTGACTTTGACGCATTTTTGCTGACTTTGGCGCAAAAATTGCGTCAATGTCAGCAAACTCAGCAAAGTGATTAATTATGTTTCTCATATTAAAGAACGTTTATTATGTAACAATGGCAGTACCAACACTATTTGCTTTAAAAAAGTAACCTTTATTGTGGACTGGGTCCCTTAAATAGCAAATTGCTAAATTACTATAAGTGTTAATGGACTAGTGGTTAACAAATTACAGTACTAGCTTAAAACTTAAAGGAAATTTAACTTTGTCATGAGCTAGAATAATCACAGTAGGTACTGTAGGGAACACGGAACGACTAGTCTGCACTCTGCACTCTGCAGTCTGCAGTTCAGCTAGAACCATTTACAATTTCTTTGCATACATTGTAATTGTTGTGCACAAAAAATGATTTTATGGACGCGTAGAGGATGGAGGCAGGATCTTTTTGCGATGACGACAAGCCCGGCTATAGAAAAAACCCTCTCTGATGGAGTACTGGTTGCAGGTATGCACAGAATACCCCTCGCTAAGGCAGATAGCCATGGAAACTGCCCCTGCATTTTTTTCCAATATTTCAGGATGTCTCCATCTGGAACATATGCCAAGCTTGCCGTCGTCAAAAAATATTCTACCTCTTCGTGAATCCTATCGGACGAGGAAATCTGTGCGGAATGTTTCTGAGCAAGTAGCGCGACAGGAGATGCAAGCTGGGCTGATCCTTTCGAGTTGGGTTCGGTCACGGGCACGGCGATATCCTCTTTAATGACATCAGCTTCCCTCACATTTTCCTTCACTTGGGCAACCAGGAACTCAGCTTTCGTCATGAACCTATCTGAGAGATGGTTCTTCACCGACTTCAGGTTTTGACAACGAGGATCCAGAAGTGCTGCCGCGACGAGTAGATCTGTGACTGAAAATCTGTGGTCAAGCTTAGCACGCATGGAGTTCTTCATCTGTAGGATAAGCAGACTGCCCGAGTGACCCGAGTCCGACTCGCTATCTCTATTCTCTAGACGCTCTTCCAGTTCTGCCCTCATGAGCAGAGCAACGTTCAGCGTCGTACTCTTCTCCGCAGACAGGACTTCCACAGCGGTGCGGAAGCTCTCCAGGAACTTGCCGAGGTCGTCCAGGAATTCCCACTCACTGGGAGTGAGCATCAGATTGGACTTCTCAATCCTTGCAAGGATTGTGTTGATGCTGTTTCTATGGGGACCCATACTTTTGCACAGACGCAGCAGAGCGTGCCATCGGGTGACGACGTCGGTCTTGAGAGTAGGAGCCTTCTTGCAGGCTGTTGCTACGTTACCTGCATGGGCAGGGACTTCCTCGTCGTCTCCCTCAAGTATAATGTCTTCCAGCACCGTAAGAGGGTCTCCATCTTCCATGTCCAACACGTCCGCCGATTCCATTATGTCAGTGAGAAGTTGCCGCTGCTGCTTGTCAAATTCTGCCTCCAGTTCGGGCGCACGGTACCGCACTGTCTTCACTATTTTCTTTGCCTTTTTAACAATCTCTTCCAGTCTTTCTGTGTGTTTGAGCCGATATGCTGTAATCAGATTGTGGACGCCATGGCCGAGGCACTTGTGATGTTTCATTTTCAATAGTTTGCAGGCGAGGACAACGTTTAAACCGGCATCGGTAACTGCAGTAATTTGTCTTCCTTGCAAACCGAAAGCTTGGAGAACGTCGTTTATCTCGTCGCTTATATTCTTGCCTGTTTTCTTGTCCACCATGAGCCAAGTTCGTAACGTGAGTTGCTTGGCTTCAAAATCTTCTGCAAAAGAAAAAATATTGTGCCTACTAGGATAAAATTTCTTTGCAGTATCGGTGGAAAATAAAGGTAAAACGCGCATCAATAATAATCAATAAACGGTGTTTTACCTTATATGTAGTGGTAGGTGAATGTAATGTATGCTCGCCGTCTGTAGCTATCTGTCCAGAGGTCAAAGGTGAGCGCGCCGTGCCGACCAGTCCTAGCAAGTAGCTTCTTAATCTCCTGAACCATGCTCTCGTAGACGTCGTCTAGGCCACCTCTGGACACAGTTGTCCGGTCTGGAAGACTCTCATCCTGCGAGATTACGCGATACTTCTGTCAAAAAGTTCAAATTAAATTCCGCGCTCCTTTACATACAGAAATAATTGATTGACGTGTAAAGTACAACCAAGATTAATAAGAAGGTCATGAGTCATGATCAGGGGCAGATCCAGAAGCTTGGTTTAGAGGGAGCCACTGCCTCTAGTTCTAGTCTGGGGTTGTTTACTCACAAGGGCAGATCGCGCCGGTGGCCTACCTCTCCTTAAGGCAAAACGCAGCGTCCTAAAACAGGCGTTTCCAGAGGGCAACGGCCTCCCTCTCTGAACTCTGAACCCGCCACTGGAAATGAACCCATCTCAAAACGCCTTACGACTTAGCGCCTCCTGGAAGATAGGCCAATCATGTGTCCTATTTAAAACCCTACCACCTAAAAGCCCAACCACTCCCAAGACGAGTTTATGTCATGGATCATGGATTCGCCACTGATTTGACTGATTTTAATGCGGAGTAAAGACCCAGACAGCATATAATATTTACAAAATATTTTAGAAATATAGATATTGAATATTTTATAAATATTCTAATGTCCGCGATTTTCAGGTGTGAAAAAGATTATGATAAATATGTAAAAATATTTATGAAAAATATTTATCAAAATCTTTCATAAATATTTTTAGATATTTATCATAATGTCATAATCCTTTTCATACCTGAAAATCGCGGACATTAGAATACTTATAAAATATTTAATATCTATATTTCTAAAATATTTTGTGAATATTGTGTGCTGTCTAGGGAATTTAGAAGAATATCATTTACCTTACAGAAGTCCACCATTCCCTCGCCACATACAAAATCAAAGGGGAAAAGATCGCGGCAACACATCATCGCCAAATCCCGTGCAAGAAACCAGCGATCATCTCGCACTAAGGTGCCGGTATTCTTTCGTTGCAGGCTGAAGAAATTTGTAAGAGTTGCATTTTTGTGGGTTTTCTTAACCTCATCTATTCCATGGTCATCTTTGAGGTGGCGAGCGAGGTTGCCGGTGCTGACCGAGAGAGAATAACTCTTAACGGCGAAGCTGAAAAGAAAAACTCGTTAAATTTTTGGCAGTAATAACTGTGTTCAACAAGTGACGCTGCGTGAATAAGCGTGATTGCGTGAAATGCGTGACGCACATTTCGGGTAATTCGGGTAAATTTGAAACAAACGCCTTTGTGTGTCGCTACGATACGTATCGTATTACGAATTATACGAATATGCTCCATCGCAGGAACAGCTGACAGCTGACAGAACAGTAGATCGACGATCCTGACCCACACACGAAACGAATGAGGTTATGAATGAGGAACCAAAAGCTCCCGAAACGCTATAAAGAACCGAATTGCTCTAGAGAATTATTGAAAAAAATTGTTCACAACTCTCTAAGACTTTATGTAAAACGACAACCCTGTTCGTACTTCGTTTTACCCTGCAGCGAGCGAGAGCGTTACCTCTGGAACTGGATAGAGTGGATAGATCAACGTGCGGGCAACTTTGAGTTATGCGACAAGGGTCTCGGGTCTCGCTTTCCAAAATACAGTGAGGGCAAGTAGCAGCTATGCCGAAATTATAAGCACTGGCCATTTTCACCGAGCCCAAATTAAACATGAGTAAAGTGGAACGCAACTTACCTGCCAAAAAGTTCATGTACAACTGGAAGAGGAAGAGGATCATCGACATCAACGTCTTCTTCTCGCAGCTGATTTGATGCGGGTTTTGGAACTTTTGGAAGTTCTTGAGCTTTCTTGAGACATGGAACACAAAACACTTTGTCGCAGGCAATATGCTTCCTTTTCCCGTCCTTTGTATGAATCAATTTCCCGAAAAAATCCCAACATTTGCTTGTGTTACGTCCAGCCCCTGGATTAGGATAAGAAAAACTGGGAAGCGAAGGAAAGGCTAACCAGAGGGGTAGAGGTAAGGAAGGACGCAACCAGATACTTACAAATGTCGCTCGCAGGTACACGCTCTGAGGCGCGTGGCGCGAGCCGAACGCACTTTTCAATGGCTCAGGAAGGGTCAACGTCCGTAGGGACGGTAGGACGCCTTCCGTGAGCGGTGCGATCGTCGGTCCTCTTTCGAGTCAGGGATTTTAATCCCTTTAACTCACCTCGTGCAATTTCGAGAGAGGGAGGAGTAGTGGAGAGGTCTTAAATTACGAATAAAAGGAAAAACATGAATTTAAATAAAACAAAACATTTATTATAAAGTTAGGTTAATTAAACTATCGATATTACATGTATGTGTGTGGTATTAAATTAGATCAAAACATACAAATTGTCGAAAACATAATAAATAAATGAATCAAATTTATTTTAACAAACTTAGTGGGTTAATCTAGTCATCTAATGTAATGAGCTCGGGTTCGTCTATTTCCCCGAGAACGGTCGAGGCGGTCGACGGAGTCGGGGATGGTCCCCTGGAGGAGGAGGGGGAACCGGGAGGTTCGAGGAGGGCGGCGGGATCGCGGTTGACGGGGACCACGCGATATGGGGCCACCCAACAAACCGGACGAGAAGGTGCGGGGGAAGGGCGAGATGGGAGGGTAATAGGGCGAGATGGTACGACGGGGCGACACTGCTGTGAGGAACAGGGTTCCTCTGAGAAGGCTGGTAGGGGCGGTGGGGTGGCGAGACACGAAGGACCGGGCTGTGAGGAACAGGGTTCCTCCGCTTCTTTGCGCGCCCGCTTGTGGCGACGTCTCTCGTGTTTCGCGGCGTTTCGCGACTTCTTATGAGTGGGACCGGCCGAATCCACTACAAATTAGCGGATTGTTAATATTTAAATCCGTCAAGTGCGGGGAAGTCACCTCAGGTTTTGGAGATTAAATCTAAGGAGTACTTCGAGTCCACCAACGAGTCAGCTAACTCAAAGCAATATACCTCGAGTCTACCGACGAGTCAGTTAACTCAGAGCAACATACCCCGAATCCACCGAGCCAGCTAACCCAAAGCAACATACCCCGAGTCCACCGAGCCAGCTAACTCAAAGCAATGGAGAATTATTCGGAATCGACCGATAAATCGGCTAATTCGGAACAGGGGTAGTAAGAGGGATGGAAGGGTTATACTGAGAGACTTCCCTAACGCGTGCATATATAAAGAAAAAGGGGAGTTGATATATATATATATATATATATATATATATATATATATATATATATATATGTAAGTAAGATATAGCAACATAAATGTGATTGTTTTGGTATTATTTTAGTATTATAACTAAATAAGCGTTCTTTGAGTAAAAAAATAAATGTATTAAACTGTATACAGGCATACATTCACTTTTTACATAATATCATGGCCTACATCATAGATTACACCGATTGTTTAATACGCATAATAAAAAATACATTATAAGTAGTAAATTAGTTTACTCACGCACACACACGCACACACACACATACACAAACACACACACGCTCGCACACATTGGCTGATCAGCTCAAAAATACTTTTGGACTACTTGATACTCGTATCAAGTAGTCCATCGAGTTGATAGCAAAATTAATTATATTTTTATAAGAATGAAACTTCTTTTTTACTTAACCACAGAATTTCAAAAAGTAGCAAATAATAAAAAGAATAAATCATTGTTAGTCGGTATTCATAAACAGTTAGGAAACAATTCATAAAATAATTCAGTTCTACGATCCATCCCAGCTGTTCTATTATCTATTTCTTCTTGTTCAATATCATTAGTAATTCCACTGGTACAATCATTTAAAACTTCTGGAAAATCGTATGTATCATTTTTCTCAATATAATAATTGTGTAATATACATGCCGCAATTACAGTGTTAACGACAAAAGGTAAATCGCGATATTCAGTGAAAAACTTAATACGGCGAAATCGTCCTTTCAGTTGACCGAATGCTCGTTCAATTGCCATTCGCGTAGAAGAATGAATATAGTTGAACTCTACTTGTTGAGGTGTCAAATGTCCATTGTCTCGAAATGGTGGTACAAGCCAAGGTAATGACGGATATGCCGAATCGCCTAACAAAAACATCTTATCGGGGAATAATATTTCTTGATTCATAGATGCTTCATGATATAGCTCAGATCTTCTGAGAATTCGAGCATCATGAAGGGAACCGGGGTCACCACAATACACATTGATAAACCGCATATCTGCATCTGCAACTGCTTGCAAAGAGATTGAGAAATATTTTTTTCGATTGCAATACTCTCGTGCACGGTCCAAAGGCTTTTCTATTCGGATATGTGTTCCATCTATCGCTCCTAAGACTTTCGGAATACCTTTCTTCGACGAAAATTGTTCATTTACAACTACAGCTTGAAGGCCCTGTGGCCATTTGATCACTGAATCAAATTTTGTTAAAAGCCAAGTTACTACTTGCCGTAGAACTCGAAATACAGAAGAAATGGATACATCAAATCTGTCTGACGTGGTTCGCAATGGTTCTGTATTTGCGATATACCATAAAAATAGTAGAAAACTTAACTTTGCAGAAATAGGTTTGACTCCAAAAGAATGTGAGGGTATAAAATTGGATAACTCCAATTCATCTGAAAAGAAAGTGTTATTATTGTATAATACCATTGTAGGTGTAGAATCAAACACTAATGCACAATGTATATATATATATATATATATATATATATATATATATATTACCAATTAATTTTGATGCAGTGTACCGATTTAGTCGTAAATGTTGTTTAAATTCTTTATTAGTCCAAGAATCAATAATCTGAAGATAATTTTGAATGCGGTGTCTCCTTTGTCCACTTGTCAAGTAAAGCATTAGTGGGAATAACAATAAGTCGTCGTCTTCTTCACCATCACCACTAGATAAACTCGCGCTATCTTCTGTACTGCTTGATTCACTCATAGCACTGGCTGTTGAACTGCTACTGCTGCTAAAATATGTTTCAGCAAGTTGACAAATAATTTTATCATCGTTGTCCATCTATAAAACAAGAATATTCCTATTATAATCTGGAAAACTGATAAATTATAGAGTATGTTTGGCTGTACCCACTGTACATACCCGTAGGAATGTATCAAACAAATTACCTCGTTTGAAGAAAAATGATTATTAACATTTCATCGTATATTTGAGTAAAACTACTATTTTTTAATACTATCCATGTGAATTGTTATTGTAACATTCACCTTTTATATCAGCACTAGTTTTTTATTTATTTTATTTTTTTAAACATAACCTTTTTACTGCTTTCACATTAAACATAACCTATTTACTGCTTTAAAATTATTCTGGTGAAAAATCCTTGCGAAAATATAAATGTGTCCGCAATGGTCGAGTTTTGCGTTCCAACAAACACTCATGCACAGTGTTCGAGTGTGTCGCACAGTGTCGCACTGTGTCACCTTGCTGGAAAACAGCCATTATCTCCTGCCAGTATAATATGGAATCAATCTGAAACAAACTCCTTTCTAGGCTTTTTCTTTTCTCGTGTCGAAAAGAAGGTTTAGAAAGGCAAAAAACTGGGAACTGCCACTTTCTTTTCAAAAGTTTGACAAATAATCGTTACTTTTCTTTTCCTTTTCAAAAAAATGTGGGGTTACCGCTCTCCTAACTTTAAAAATATAACGGTTTTGAATTATTTTGAATTTTTTTTACCTTGAAGATGACCTTGAAAAAATCTAAAAAAATTTGGGTATATTTTTGTGGCCCCTATATACCCAAATTTTTTCAGATATTTCGACCTCGACCGAAATAACCTAAAAAATACAGTTTTCCGCATTTTTGAAGACGGCGCACCTACGGAAAATTAAAAAAATCGGTTGGTATATTTAGAACAAATTAGAATACGTATTTTAAGAAGATAAAATTCGATGTACGGTTTTTTGTTTTAATGTTATAACGATTTAAAATTTTTCGGAATTTTTTTTACCTTGAAGATGACATTGAGAAAAATCTGAAAAAATTTGGGTATATTTTGGTGTACGTCTTCTATATACTCAAATTTTTAGCAGGTTTCCGAGAAAGAAATTAATATACAAGAAAAGGGGTTTTTAGCTACCCCAGGAAGGAGCGGGAGGAGGGGGAGGCGGGCAGGGTGATAGAAGTTATTCTTTTTAATGTACAAATAAGTTCCAATGGGTTTTTTTTCGAAAAGCGGAGTGAGGGCATTTCGACTACTATAATGGGAAATACCCTTTATACATGTAAAGTGTTTGAAATACACATGAAGTTATGAAATACACATAAAGTACGTAAAAAAATATGAAATACACACATGTACAATATCTTTATTAATATCCTTTCTAATACTGTAATATAATACACACAATACGTTACGTTATACTACATACATATACATACATACATTCATACATGATACTGCATGCATATATACATATGTTATACTACTACATTATACATATATGTACACGGTAATTAATATTGAGTCACAAAAAGAATAAAAGATCTAAGCTCGGACCGAATGTGACGTGTTATTCGTATTTGATTGTAAAACGGTCGTGTTTTCTCTTATTATTAATAATTAATTGTGTAGGCATAAATATGCCAAGTTGCAGAGTTCCTAAGTGCTTTAATAGCACCAAAAAAAGAAAAAAATTTTTTATGGCAAGGTTTCCAAGTAATCCGGGAAGTAAAGAATTATAGGCAGTATAGGCAAACTTAGTTTGAAATCTGAGTATTTATATGTATGTGAAGTGTGTGTGTAAGTAATCAATATCGGTTCTTCTATGTTATAAAAATAAAAATACTGACTATATAAAAAATTTGTATAGATACATTTTGCAAATGAAATGTGGGAGAATTCACGAGTTGACGGAAAGAAGAAACTAAAATGCAACGCTGTGTCCACAATGTTCCCTGCTCGATCAGTTCATGGAAACATTAGTGAGATGATTGTCTCGAATCAGATGTTTCCGATGTTACTCCATCAATATCGAGTAATTTTGCAGGTCCTATTACTTTTAATTACTTTCCAGAAATACCGAATTTAACTTATAATATATAATTATGTTACTATTAGGGGAGAGTTGGCAATTACCGAGCCCCTAAGAACCGAAGCGTATATCTAAGCTCAGAAATGCTTCAAAAAAATAAACTGTGCAGTTTTAGATAGGTCATTTATTTGGCTATCAATATATCATAGCAATAATGCTGAAAGCTAAACACAAACTAAAATATTAATGATTTTTCAAAAAATGAGAAAACGCGGTATTATCAAACTGGTCTGATAATATCGTGACCAGGTCTGATAAAATCGTGCCCAGTTTAATAAAACCGTACCTATAAAAATTACTCTGGCTTCAGCCAGTGACATGAAGTAGAACACACCCGCTAAACAATATTTTGTTACAGAAATGTTTTTGTAACGTCGCAATATAGCCATGCGACATTTTACGTTTGGTTGCATAAACGTTTTAATAACATAAAAGGAACCAGAAATGTCCTGATTCAATTACCTTACATATGCGACGTTGCACTTACAACGTGTTTTAGGCGTTTGCAAAACTTTATATGTGCAACATCGCATTTACAACGTTTTTGCGACGTTTGTGAAACTTGCATCAAACATTAGGGAAACGTTACAACTTTCGTTCCAAAAACAACGTTTATACAACCAGGAACTTAAATTTTCCGTTTCACGGTTAATTTGCAACGTTGCATTTGTAACGTTTTTGTAACAAATGTATAATGCGGGGTCTACCAGCAGGAATAGTGGATTAGGTTGTAAGACGTCAGAATAAAACTGGTTTTTCCAGTGTAATAGGGCGTAGAGTTAGGCCGTCAACGGAATTGTTGAACCTCATTTTGTATGGTCTGCTCAACCATTTTTCTTATGACCTTAATCTAACTATTACACTGGAAAACCAGCTTTATGCTCTTACAGCTTACTGACGTCTTACAGCCTAATCCATCACTCCTGCATATATAGGCTGGGTTCGGGGAGCACGCTTTTAGCGCTATGAGCGTGCTCTGTCCTTGTTCAACTTTTAGTAAGTAACAGAGATAGAATGACGTTGTCAGCGCTAATAGCGTCTCCCCGAACGCACCTATAATATGATATACAACATACGTAAATACGATCAATGAAAAACATAATAATTATTCGTTTATTAATTAATTTATTTTAATAAATTATTTTAATTTATTTTAATAAATACAGTATTGTGATGGTAAATGGGTTTAATGTCATTGCACATTTATTCTATAATACTATACTATAATGTCTATGTATATAATACTATAATGTCGTGTACGTTACACATCACACTAATAATTTTCGCTATCTATCTTATAAATGCGAACAGCCGCAAAACACGCGGTGCCGATTTTCTTTAGCTCGAACCCGCACTTACTAATTATACCTATCTGTCGCACGTGGAGGCTGGAGGAAACGCGAAGCCACGAAACTTGTCGCGATCTATTGTCGCTAACCGTAAGCCACGTGGCCGCCGCGGCGTCATCGTTAATCCTTAAACGAAATTTTGTATGCTTATTTCGTACATGTATAAAAGTTGAAGTACCATTAATATATTTTTATGATATGTAACACACATATTTAATTACACCATCTCCATAGAAACATAAAACAGATCGATATTCTAGTTAATATTTCCATCTATATCCATTAATCTATAAACCCTCAAATAGTGCAAAGATTGAATTATACAGTATGAAAACAGCGAGTAATATGCGAGTGGAAAAGTAATAAAAGCCAAATTTTTTCTCATTTCGGGAAATAAATGGATTTGCGAAACTACGTAACACGAGAATTTCAGCTACGTTATTTAGCTAGTATGGTATTTTTTCTACTATTCTAGAACAAAAAATTGAAAATTTTACGTTTTTGCCATATACTACGTTTACGCGAGCGTTACTTCTGTAGTAACTTCGATAATTCACTTACGATACTTCAATTACGATACGATAATTCACTTGTTTACGCGGAGTAAATTATTGTGTTACTACAAAATCTCTAGATTCCATATGTATAGCACATTGAAGCGAAATGCAGAAGGTTGAACACGTTAATAAGCTAGCTCGAATGCCAATCGTAATAACTTGAAACACTGCATTTGTTACAATCGCATATTTCCGCAGCACATCATCGTATGTTGAAACTTTAAAACACGTGGCACACGCCCGCACGGAACGATGGCTCGCCGCGAACTACGCACTACTTCTTCTCGTAGCGTCCTCTATAATATATAGTTATACATTTTCTAATAATGTCGCATTTACAACGTTAATGCAGAGTAGTAAAATGTTTTTCAAAGTTACGTTTTGATTGAACCGTTTAAAGTACGTAGCGAAATGAATATTTTAGAAACATCGCAAATGTTAGCGTTGAGGCAACGTTTATAAAGTCGCAAAGGAAACGTTTCATACAAAAGTTATTTGAACGTCACAAAACATTTCATTTGTGACGTTCCGAATTGTCAAATTAAATGCGGAAAAGCAACGTTTCTGATACGTTCTACAGACTGACACAAATAAAACGTTAACTTGAGACGTTTACGAAATCTTTTATTGCCTATACATATAAAACGTTTCAGATTTGCTGAATTACAGTCGAAATGTGACGTTACAAGAAGGTTACATGTTTAGCGGGCAATAATAAAATGTTTTTTTTATATTTATGCATTAATATCGTCTAGTAGGCACCTACATATAAAAATAAGTGAATGCGTTAACAAATAACGATCATTATAAATTTAAATCAAAACTTAAGCAACGATCTTTTCTGTAAGCACCTTACATTGTAAACTAAACAGTCTTGGTAACTCTTAACACACAGTTATTGTTATACCTATGAGTATTATACCTTGGGCGCGAAATTATCAAACTCAATCATTTCACTTTATAACCTTAAAATATATAGGAAAGAAACGCGTGTTTCTAAAATCACTTTGCAACCTAATTTTATAGTGTTTTAGCTTATCAAATCCGTCAGGATTATTTCTCTAATGAAAATATTATGTTACTCACCTCTTATCGAAACTACCAGCAAATTCGCAACGAGCAAGCAGAGAAACTTCCAGAGCGCACTCTGTTTACATGGGCGGCCGGAACGCATTGACGGCGCATGCGGGGGGGGGGGGGGGTATTTCGTGTTACTCTATGATATTAACATCATTGTAGGCGCGTAATACAAATAGTTATTGAGATAAACAATAGCGCGGAATTGTCAACGGCGCGGGTAATTGCCAACTCTCCCCTAATACTTTGTAGATTCGCCCACTTCTAACTATTTAAAAGAAGCACGCAATGAAGAAGTTGATGAAGTTAAATAGCTGAAGAAACATTTGGAAGAGGCCAACAAAAAACTTGATTTGGTTAACAAAATTATCTTGAAAAGTAACCGATGCAACACTCAATTAAAGAAGCATATTAAGAGGTTGACTACAATGCAAAATAACTCAAAGGCCCGAAATTATCAAAATTTGGAATCATCAATACACGCGGCTGTTCGTGGTCTAATGACATCATAAAAAAGCACTTAAACTGAAGTTTTCCTGCGATTGTAGTGGCTATCAGGAGTTACGGAATCAAAAAATGCCTTTACCGTCCGAACGTACACTCCAGAGGAAATTGGAAAGTATCCAATTCAAAGAAGATTTTCAAATTGTTAGAAGATAAGATAGCTTTGTCTAAGGATGTTAGAGAAAGAGATTGTACGCTTGTACTAGATGAAATGGCTATTGCACAAGGGCAGCGATCGCCTAAGAATTGGTGAATTTTTTCACTTTTCACTTTCCACAATTCGTAATCTCACGTGAACATTTCCAGTTTTCACATATGCACTGAGAGTGATCGCGTACGTATAAAGTAGAAAAGTGAGATAACTAGAAAAATTTGTAGTTGGAAACCACCTTCACGTCTGTCCTGTAACCTCAATATATCTTGAAGATATTGAATATTGAACACGATAACCAAAAAAAATATCTTATCATACGTTATTCAAGGTCGGATGTTATTGTATCTATGCAATAAAATTTGGATTGTTGAAATCGCAAGTATGTATTAATACAATTAATTATACTACATTATATCGTATTACTATATATTCGTTTATACATATTGTATTATTCGCCATAATTTGTGATAAATATAAATAAATAAAAGTTTTAAACGAATAAGGCATTTGTTAGAATAAAATGTGTTATTCGAGTGATAGGTAATCTTTTAGTCATAACATAACCCATATCTATATAAATATTACATGATATTAAAACATATATAATTTTAAAATATCTTCTTCTTAAACTATATATATAGTATACTGAAAGTTATAAAAATTGTGTCAAATCCTACCCTGCCTGTATAATACAATAAAATAGTATATTTAATAATATGTAATTAATAATTTAATATAATTTAATTAATTGCTTTAGTATGAATGTCACATACAAGCAACGAGAAATTCTACTGGATTCCCTGAAACAGCATCCGAAAATAATCGAGTTTCAAGAAAGTCTGAGAGCCGGAAAGAATTGGTTATTATATAAATATAATAATTTTGTATATATTTGTATATATATTTGTATTCAATATTAGAAATGATTATATTATACATTGCAGAAAGATATATGGGAGCAAATAAACATATAAGCTAAATAGCTCCGGAGAAGGACCGGTTAAAACAGTACAAGAATGGATAAAGGTATACTGATTTGTAAAAGAATACACGAAGAATATTAAAAGCAGTGCATATATTTTTATGTTTTTCCATAGAGTTGGTCAGATTGGAAAATGTACGTTCTTAAGAAAGAAATGAATAGGAGGAGAAATGTACAAGGCACAGGTGGTAACCTCCAAAAATTGTTAATTTTACTGACCTTGAGGAACAACTATTGGGAAATTCTTACTCCCGAGGAAGCTGAGTTGCCAAATATACCTCAAGCAGGATTTAAATCAAAGAAGGTAATTGACCACTATCCCAGCAAACGAAAAAAGATTGAAAAGAATTAAAACGGGATTGCCAGGAATTCAATTAAGGACTTTCCGAATTCCATTTTGTCCAAAAAAGGGATTGAAATAGTTTCAATATCATGGAATTCCTTATTTTGGAAAGAATTTGTCTTTTTTGAATCCCATCCAATTCCGACACAAAACGTAACGAAATGAATACCACTGAATGCCAGGTTAGGGATTGGAAAGTTTCGTCATGAATTTCATTGAATAACCATTGATTCCGTTAACGAAATGAATACCATTGAATGCCAAACTAGAAATTAAAAATTTCCGTATTGAATTCCGTCTATTCTGACAATAAAATGAATACCATTGAATGCCAGGATAGGGATTGAAAAGTGTCCGTGTTGAACTCCATTGAATTCCGATTATTCCGACAATGAAATAAATACCATTGAATCCCAAATTGGGAAATCAATATGTATATATCGAATTCCATTGAATTCCGGCGATATTTACAACAGAACAAATTCCATTTTATTCCAAATTAAGATTGAAAAACGAGTATAATACGTTAAATTCCTAGTTTTATCCCATCGTTATTTGAGTCTATAATACTTTATGTTAGATACTATAAAGTATATTAATTATATAGTAAATAAAAAATAAACGTTTATCTAAAAGCATTGAAATTTATTATCTTTTCCTATTTTCATAAAATTGTGTGTGTGTGTGTGTGTGTGCGTGTGCGTGTGTGTGTGTTTGGTCATTACGGGAGGAATTTAAAACGATTTCCTGAACCATCAAATGCCATGCATAACCTTTACGGATTCCATAGGATTGGATGGAATTGAAAATTTCTTTTTTGGATTTCATGGGATTGGACCATTTCATTTCGAATCCCATCTAATTTCATCTCATTCCGCCAAAAAAGGGATTCAAAGGTATTAAAAAATTTTAATATCTTTTAATCCTTTTGCGTTTGCTGGGATGGCTACTCCCTCTACTATAAGTGATCATATAGCATTATCAAATCGTGTGATATAAGTAGCCTGAGAAAACCCAGAAGCACTGCTTTTTGCATCCTGCACGCGATGGATTTAGCGTAACGTTGGCAGGCTGGGATGCTCTCGATACTTATTATTAATATTATTATTATTATCGTCATCGCCATCGCCATCGCCATCGCCCATCGCCATCGCCCTCCGCCCTCCGCCCTCTCCGCCCTCCGCCTCTCCGCCCTCCGCCCTCTCCGCCCTCCGCCCTCCGCCCTCCGCCCTCTCCCCTCGCCCTCTCCGCCCTCTCCGCCCTCTCCGCCCTCTACGCCCTCTCCGCCCTCTCCGCCCTCGCCCCCCTCGCCCTCGCCCGCCCTCGCCCTCGCCCTCTGCCCTCTGCCCTCGCCCTCGCCCTCGCCCTCGCCCTCGCCCTCGCCCTATATATATATGCAGATGCAGATGCATGTTGCAATTACATATTTTTTCTTAAAGCAACTATGTCTTTTTTCATACCATTGATTCGTCTCATTATCTGTGCATAAAAGTATTAAGGTAACATTACCGAAAACTTAATGTTTTACAAGATATTTTGTATTTTATGTCACAATACTGTAACTTTCAAGCCTTATAATTCCAAAAGTTCTTAATGAAAAAATACTTTATTATAGTGTTTTGGAAAGCTCTCGACATAAGCTATAAGAATATGCAATAAAAAATAGGGGTTCCATTTAAAATTTTAAAGTTGACCTTGAAAGCTCCTCCATACTTACGCTCAAGGTCAAATAAGTACCACCGTTTGATGCATCTGTTGAAGCCCTACAACTTATGTATAAAACATTTTTTCCTAAAACGTCTTGTTTTCGAGATATTTGACCGTTTCCAGACTTTTCTCACACCCTGTATATAACTGCATAATATATATATATATATATATATATATATATATATATATTTATACATTTTTCTTACATAAAAAATTTAGCGGGCAGGCATTAAGGTAGCTGTCTCGCTACGTGCTAGTCATGTGACTGTTTGTAGGTTTTCACGTTCAGAAATATATTTCAGGCAATTTTTGCTAAGGGAAAAATAATTTTATGAATTATGGTGTAAAATTTCATACGTGACAAAGTATGTTACTTTTTCCAAATTATGTGATTTTTCTCATTTGACTCCGTTTTGATCAGCTGATCATGCGAGTCGTCGAGAAAAGTTACAAGTGCGTGTGAAAGGTTACATTTTTGACAATTACTGAGAAAGGGTTTCAAAACGCATGACAGGGGTGTCAATCACTATCCAATTCGGCTAAGACGAGCTAAGCCCCATAACCTGCAACTACAGTGATTAGCCAGCGGCGTTGCCAAGTCTTCCCAACCTCACCTCGACCAAAAAATGTCTGCTCGATTACCGCATTTTCACTCAAATAAACTAAAAAATTAGCAGCGAAATCTCCGGTAAACTATATATTTTATGGTTGCATCGGATTCTTCGAATCTAATGTACAAAAGCAATGTTTTTTCTCACTTCATCTAATCGAAAAATGCGAAAATATGTGATTGAAACCGTGATAGAGCCTTCTTTTTCTGGCCGTCTGTATGAAGTAATGCAAAATTTGTGATTTTCGAGATCGATTTTCTAGAGTAAATAGTCGGTAAGGAGCCACAGAAAAAATCGACTGCAAAGCTGATCATATAATTTGATATAAAAACCGAATCGAAAACTTTATCTAATACATGCCCTGACGAGACAGCTACCTTAATAAGGATCATATTAGGTAATCTTTACAGGAAGATATCAGATAATCCTTATCATGCGCATCCTATTACTGTTTGTTCAGGTCCTGATTAGGATGACATCAGGTAATTTTTATCAGGGGCGACCTATTAGTACCTATTCAGGTCCAGATAAGGATGTTATTATATAATCCTTATCAGGCGCATTCTATTACTGTTTGTTCAGGTCCTGATTAGGATGACATCAGGCAATTTTTATCAGGGGCGCCCTATTAGTATCTATTCAGGTCCAGATAAGGGTGATTTCAGGAAAACCCTTTCAGGCATGCCTTACCTTCACATGGTAAGGCCCTGATCATGCATCAGGTGTGCCTGACCGAATTTCTGCTCGGGTGACGGTGGGAATGCTGGCCGCGGCCCCGCGCGCCGGCTATGCGACGTTGCCACGATGCCACGAGCCACGATGCCACGCATTTCGGGTATCGCGTCTCGTGCCTCGCCAGCCGGCCATCAGCCTCGCCGACGACGCCGGACTGCCAAGTCTCGAGTTGTCAACTCGACGATGCGCTACGTTACATTTATAAATATTATTTAATTATATTTACAATTTATATATATATATATATATATTATATATATATATATACATATATATGAATTTATAAATATAAAATTGCAAATATAATTAAATAAATATTAATAAACATAAAAATTAAAATTTGTAAGGATAATGTATAAATAGCAATCCCCGTTTTTGCCAATACGCTCTTTTATCTGAAAAAGTCCTACATTAGAAAAACATTAACTTTAGCATAGTATAGCATGATATTTAAATTTAATATTTAAATGCATAATAATAATTAAATAAATATTAGCTATCGAGCAAAGAATTGTAGTTTGTAGTAGGTATTCTTTTTACTCTTATTAAGTTTATAATTTAGCTATGCATGTTTAAACGGCGAAATTACGAGCGCTAAAAGATAGATATTGGATTAAAATAGAAACAATTTATTAAACAAACAATACACACGGTTAACGTTTCGACTGTACTTATAGTTTTCTTCGGAACCGATTGTGCTATGAAAGAAGAAAATAAATATCAAAAACATGTTAACGTGTTTAAGTTTAGCGTACTAAAACATTAAACAATCTCTAATAATATGAATAAAATAAACAATTTAATTGAATTACAAATATAAAAACGCCGGAATAATCGAATAAAACCATGACAACATACCTAAATTTATTTATATTAAGAAGTAAAGAAGGTAATCTCTTCCATCAGGAAAGAAATGTAAAAAATTGTTAAGGAGATATTCTGGTTTGAAAAGTCATAAAGAAAGATTTTCAGGAATTTTTTGCAGGGAAACGAAAAGACCGAATAACGCTAAACTGTACATGTTTCTTTAGCCTTATTTTGAAATATATTTTTAGTTTTAAGTAATAAAAATGCTCTTCTTTTCCATGTTATATCCTGTCATTAGAAGATGTAAATGACAGATGGTGTAAATGATTCTAGCTGCTGTAGGTATCTGAAACGCAAAAACCAAAATTTTTTTTATTCAGAAGAAGTGTGGCTATCGTCTGAATTAGAACTAAACTAATATTTCCATTCTGGCGGCCTTTTTATAAAAAATATTATAACTTTTTTCAAAATTTTGGAAGTATTTTATTAAAAGAAGAAAAAAACTAATAACGTATAATGTTTATAGTAGTTCAGAGTTCAGACGATAGTCACACTTCTTCTAAATATAAAATTTTGGTTTTTGCGTTTCTGATACCTATAGAACAGTTAGAATCATTTACATCGTCTGTCACTTATACCTTATTCTAGTGATCAGGATATAACAGAAAAAAGAGCATTTTTGGTACTTAAAAAATAAAAATATATTCTCAAAATAAAGTTAAAAGAACATGAAAAGTTTAACGTTATTCGCTTTCTTCGTTTTCCTACAAAAAATTCATGAAAAATAAAATAAACGAAATATAGGCTCTCCTGAATAAATCAAATAAAGGGAAGTGATAAAAGCAATCGGAGCCACGCGCGGTAATTAATGCGCAATCAAATTATAGTCAATAATAAAATATATTAGTTAATACAAAATCGGACGTTTCGACACTTTTTTTGTGTCATCAGCGTATAAATGAAAATAATACATAAAATTTCGACGATAAAAATACAGTCAATCGCGATAAAATGAGTCAGTCAGTAGAATGGCGCAGTCAAATGAATAATTACTTACGTAATTGTAATTTTAATACTGACACATTGCGTTTTCTAACATATTGCGACTCCGGTTTTCACGGTTTAGAAAGAACAATCGAATCTTTCCTTTCTACCTGGTCTATCAACCTGGGAGTTAAACGTCGAAGATTCGAACGATTCGAAGCATGTACATATCGGCATATCTTGATGGACTACCGAACAACCGTATGACTTTTAATTTATTCATTTGACTGCGCCATTCTACTGACTGACTCATTTTATCGCAATTGACTGTATTTTATCGTCGAAATTTTATGTATTATTTTCATTTATACGCAGAAGATGACACAAAAGAAGTGTTAAAACGTCCGATTTTGTATTAACTAATATATTTTATCATGAAAAATACCTATTTTCACGACCTTTCAAATCAGAATACTCTCTTAATTTATTATTTGTTATTAATATTGTTGGTAATTACATATAAGTGATTAGAAAGCATATAGTACAAAATAGTTTCAATATTCAAATTATTGTAATAATAAAGAAATCAATTCTTTACAATATATTTACATTTTATTCTGTGTCTGTACCGTATGTATTATTGCAAACAAGTTTCTCTGCACGTTACACGTTACATTTCTTTTGCACATTTTTTACAAGCTTATCTTTCACAAGTGTGATATGTAGTTACAAATACAGACAAGATTTTTTCACGCTTATCTGTTATAGCATAATGTCAAATGCAAGATTTTCATAATCAAACGTTCAACATTTTCGACATTTTTCTACAAACGAGGGACCAACAATATCATCCGCAGCATGTAGCCTCATAGGCCAGTCAATTTGCGGTTTTAATCGAATTTGAATTCGGAAGTTTAATTTATGTGCCATTCGATACAGTAAATGGCACTGATATAAACATATCAATTTTGTACATTGTCAAAAAAAAATAAAAATTTTAAAAAATTAGCCCCTCTCGACCTTTTACTCGAAACGCTGAAGAATTGGCACGTTGCTTCATCAACATTTGATTTCGCTCACTCATAAGCTTCTTCTATGAGAAAATTGTATTTATTTGATGCATAATTATTAATATTATTAATTTGGCTTCCTCATAGAGGAAGAATAGAACTCCGGTTAATACTTTCTGAGATATGGCCGATAAAGTTACAAAATCGTACGAAAAAGAAATTTTTGTCACATAGCTGTCATAATTCGAATTTATCGATAAAAAAATGTTTGAACCCGGAAATAGCTTTCCTATTTTATCTAATTAAGCCTTGAATTTTAGAGATTTTTCATTCAATGCTAAAGTATTGATATTGAATTTTACAACTAACCAGAGCAACTGGCAAAATCGCCGAGACGTCACTTCCGATCGCGCGACTTCGGGCGCCACTCATGCCTAAGCTACTATAATTTTACAAGAGAAATGCCCTCCTCCCGGTCTTTTTATAGATAAATTTAATTTTCTACAAAATTATGTCTGTGTGCAATTTTGCTGTATTTCGAATGGGTTTTCGCAGCGTTTCGAGTAAAAGGTCGAAAGGGGCCAATTTTTTATAATTTTTTTTTTTACAAAGTACAAAATTGATATGTTTATATCAGTGCCATTTACTATATCGAATGGCACATAAATTAAACTTCCGAATTCAAATTTGATTAAAATCGTAAATTGACTGGCCTATGAGGCTACATGTTGCGGATGATATTGTTGGTCCCTCGTTTGTAGAAAAATGTCGAAAATGTTGAACGTTTGATTATGAAAATCTCGCATTTGACATTATGCTTATAACAGATAAGCGTGCAAAAATCTTGTCTGTATTTGACATATCACACTTGTGAAAGATAAGCTTGTAAAAATGTGCAAAAAAAATGTAAACGTGCAGAGAAATCTTGTCTGCAATAATACATACGATACAGGACACAGAAGAAAATGTAAATATATTGTAAATAATTGATTTCTTTATTATTACAATAATTTGAATATTGAAACTTATTTGTACTATATGCTTTCTAATTACTTATATGTAATTACCAACAATATATTAATAACAAATAATAAATTAAGGGAGTATTCTGATTTAAAAGGTCGTAAAAATAGGTATTTTTCATGAATTTTTTGTAGGAAAACGAAGAAAGTGAATAACGTTAAACTTTTCATGTTCTTTTAACTTTATTTTGAGAATATATTTTTATTTTTTAATTAACAAAAATGCTCTTTTTTCTATGTTATATCCTGGTCACTAGAATAAGGTATAAATGACAGACGATGTAATTGTAAATGATTCTAACTGTTCTATAGGTATCAGAAACGCAAAAACCAAAAATTTTCTTATTCAGAAGAAGTGTGACTATCGTCTGAACTAGAATAAACATTATATGTTTATTAGTTTTTTTTCTTTTAATAAAATACTTCCAAAATTTTGAAAAAAGTTATAATATTTTTAATAAAAAGGCCACCGGAATGGAAATATTAGTTTACTTCTAGTTCAGACGACAGCCACATTTCTCCTAAATAAAAAAAATTTTGGTTTTTGCGTTTCAGATACCTAGAACAACTAGATTCATTTACACCTTCTAACAACAGGATATAACATGGAAAAAAATAGCATTTTTATTACTTAAAACTAGAAATATATTTTCAAAATAAGGCTAAATAAACATGTACAGTTTAGTGTTATTCGCTCTTTTCGTTTCCCTGATGCAAAAAATTCCTGAAAAATATCTTTCTTTATGATTTTTCAAACCAGAATATCTCCTTAACAATTTTTTTCATTTTTTTCCTGACAGATCAAGAGATTACATTCTTTACTTCTCAATACAAATAAAGGCCATAGCCGGATAAAAAGGATCAATGTGCTCCCACACGGATCATACTCATTTTTTTTATTTTGATTGCTATCAGTGTTACTTACAATTTAGTCGAATATTAGCCCTTAATATTGAACCGTTTTAGTGCAAAATATAAAAATAAAAATTTCAAAAATAATTTATATCTTTTGATCGGCTTAACCAATTTTGATGAAATTTTGATATGTTGTAGATATCATTGAGACACATTTGTGGAAAATTTTGGAAAGGTTTCTGATGACAGAAACATTGATAAAAGAAATAAATAAGTGTTCTTGCTTTTTTTTAGTCCCGATATCTTTCTGGCACAATTACTAAAAATTTTTGTAGAATGTATGTGTATGTGTCCTTCATTAATAAACATTTGATTTAATACGATTATAGCTTATCCTTTTATAATTATTTCAATTTATTTTATTTTATTATTTTTTTTAGTACCTGCATCTATTTATTTAATCGATTCCGGAAAATTACTTGTTGTAGGATTCAATTCCAAGATTCTAAACAAAAATATGGCGATGGTACCAAAAAACTATGATAATTTAAAAAAATATATTTTGTTTATTAAAGTACCTTCTACCCATTGTATTGGTTCGAAAAAATTGCTTGTTATACAATATCGTCTCAAAAGTCTACAAAAAAATATGGTACAAGAAGCATATCATAATTTTAAAAAGTAAAAAACAATATTTTATTTGTTTAAACTTCCGCCTATCTATTTCATTGGTTTGAAAAAAATTACTTGTAGAATATTATCCCAAAATTCTACATAAATATATGGCGATCGTAACAAAAGCATATCATATTTTTAAAAAATAAAAAAGAATACTTTATTTTTTTTAAGTACAGCCTACCCATTTTATTGCTTCCAAAAAATTATGTCTGATAGGAAGCTACTCCAAGATTCTACAAATATTTTCGTAATTGTGCTAGGAAGATGTCGGGATTAAAAAAGAGCAAGAACATTTATTTATTTTTTTTTATCAAAACGTTTCTGTCATCAGAAACATTTCCCGAATTTTAAACAAATGTGTCTCAATGATATTTACAGCATATTAAAATTTCATCAAAATCGATTAAGCCGATCAAAAGATATGAATTATTTTTGAAATGTTTATTTTTATTTTTTACACCAAACGGTTCAATATTTAGGACTAATATTTGACTAAATTGTAAGTGACACTGATAGCAATCAAAGGAAAAAAAATGAGCATGATCCGTGTGGGGGCACATTGATTCTTCTTATCCGGCTACGGCCTTTAGGTATGTCATGGTTTTATTCGATTATTCCGGCGTTTTTATATTTGTGATTCAATTAGATTGTTTATTTTATTCATATTAGCTGCGTTCAGCAGAACGCAACAGTATTGCAACTGTTTTATGATTCTCTGCTGAACAATTCTAAACGCACCTAAAGTCTCAACACGTTCACTCAGCGGCCGCCATAATTTTCAGCGAATTAAAAGTACGTAAAACGTCAAGCTGTCAAGCAAAACGTCATCGACATATAGTATGGACTGTGGTATGGACTACGCAATGTATAAATGTATGGACTACGTGGTATGTACAAATATTAATATAAGAAAATGAAGAAATATATATAATTATAATTTAGATAAATTCGGGTTAGCACGCATATAACATAGAATGATAAGTTAAGGGGGTCTATACACGTACGAGTTTGGCTTTGGCTCGCAAGTCCGGCTCGGCTTATCTTCTACTCGTTCGTGGGTGGGATGTTACGAGCCGGGCTCGGCGTCAAATGAGCCAAATTCGCACATTTTCTTTTTGTGTGTGGTGAAAAAACGTTCAAGTCCGGCTCGCGAATCAAGCTCACCAAGCCGGACTTGCGAGCCAAACTCGTACGTGTACAGACCCCCTAAATGTATATAAAATGCAATACTTTGATGCATAATATTATACTTATAATTAAAAAATGTCATGTACTTATGCACTTATGTAAACTTTTTCAATAATTATTTTGAAGAAAATTATAACAAGGGATAGTAGGAATACATGATAATATTACAAGATGTGCCACAAACATCATTAGGAAGTATGTACATTTTATTATAGTAATATTACAATTTGAGTTAGTACATTACATTTAATTAATAAGTATAATGCATCAAAGTATTACATATTTTGTATACATTTAACGATTTAACCTATTATTCTATGTTATATGCGTGCTAACCCAAGTTTATCTAAATTATAATTATAATATATTTCTTTATTTTCTTACATTAATATTTATATATACATACCATTTTGTAACTTTCTGTACGTTTCCACTGTATCTGTTGCGTTATAAATAATATGTTTATTTGTATATTTATATTTATTATTCTCAGCGATGTTAAAATACACTGGAGGCAGTTTTTACTGATAACGTTTTGCTTGAGATACAGCGTACTTTTAGTTTGCTGAAAATTATGGCGACTGCTAAGTGAACGTGTTGAGACTTTGAGTGCGCTTAGAATCATTCAGCAGAGAATCATGAAACGGTTGAAAACTGTTGCGTTCTGCTGAACGCAGCCAATTAAGAGATTGTTTAATGTTTTAGTATGCTAACTTAAACACGTTAACATGTTTTTTGATATTTATTTTCTTCTTTCATAGCACAATCAGTTCCGAAGAAAACTATAAGTACAGTCGAAACGTTAACCGTGTGTATTGTTTGTTTAATAAATTGTTTCTATTTTAATCCAATATCTATCTTTTAGCGCTAGTGATTTCGCCGTTTAAACATGCATAGCTAAAATTATAAACTTAATAAGAGTAAAAAGAATACCTACTATACAAACTACAATTCTTTGCTCGATAGCTAATATTTATTTAATTATTATTATGCATTTAAATATTAAATTTAAATATCATGCTATACTATGCTAAAGTTAATGTTTTTCTAATGTAGGACTTTTTTCAGATAAAAGAGCGTATTGGCAAAAACGGGGATTGCTATTTATACATTATCCTTACAAATTTTAATTTTTATGTTTATTAATATTTATTTAATTATATTTGCAATTTTTATATTTATAAATTTCATATATATGTATATATATATATATATATATATATATATATAATTGTAAATATAATTAAATAAATATTTATAAATGTAACGTAGCGCATCGTCGATTTGACAACTCGAGACTTGGCAGTCGGCGTCGTCGGCGAGGCTGAGCTGATGGCCGGCTGGCGAGGCCGATACCCGAAATGCGTGGCATCGTGGCTCGTGGCATCGTGGCAACATCGCATAGCCGGCGCGCGAGCCGCGGCCAGCTTCTTCTTCTCCTTCTTCTTATGTTTATTGGCTCCTGCCTCTACACGAGGTCAATACGGCCAGCTTTTTCCACTGTTTGATAACTAAGTCTGGTATAACGTTGAGTGGCGAGGTCTAATTGGCAATTGCTATGCAGACAGTATCAGTCGCAGTACCTCAAAAAAGTTTTTCGTTCGGGTGGAACACGTCCGAACACGTTTGAACGTGTCGTCCGTGTCTTCACACGAAACACGTCCGAACTGGTCCGCGTACGTTGGGCGAATCAGGGCGAATATAGGCCGCGGCCAGCATTCCCACCCAGCTGGGTAGTTCGGACACGAACCATTAGCACGGACGCAAACCATGTACAGTGCACATGAACCAAATGACCGACAGTTTCGAAAAGTGAATCTAGCACGGACATGAACCACCAAAGACCGACAATATCGAAAAGTGGATGTATACATAGCACGGACATGAACCAAATTCATCGACAGCATCGAAAAGTGGATGTGACTCGTAGTTCCAATTCCTGAAAGTGGATGTGTGGCGCTACTGTACGGCTTAGCAAGCACTAGCAAGAGAGCGTCCCAAGAAAATCGCCGTCATTGCGCCTCTCATCCTTCTCTCTGGCAAAAGCGTCCCAAGAAAATCGCCGTCATTGCGCCTCTCATCCTTCTCTCTGCTATTACGTATCTTTTCACGAGGTGAAAATGCGAAAAATGAGAAAATTCACTAGAGTATCTACGATTTCATTGGTCGAAATCTAGTAAATCTGTTCACTTTTCGCATTTTCACCTCGTGAAAAGATACATAATAGCATGGTGTTAGACGACAGGTGTAAAGCCCCTTGCACAATACCAGGCAACAGGCAATAGGAACAGGAAATAACCAAAAAATCGTTAATTACAACCTAAAATATTCGAATGCTATGATTGGTTGGCAACAGGCAATAGGCACAGAATTTCCAACGTGACGGAAACTCTGTGTCTATTGCCTGTGTCACTGTTTATTCTGCATTTATACATGATTTTTTATTTCTATTCCCTGTTCCTATTGCCTGTTGCCTGGCATTGTGCAAGGGGCTTAACATTGCGCATAATGGCGGCCGGAGAATACGACAGCCAATCAAATGTTTATCCAAAATGTGGCGCCACATTTAAATGCAGCATTAGTCAGTTTGTGACAAAAATGCAAACAAAAATAAAAAATTTGTAAATATAATACGAAACCTCACAAATTAATAAAAAAAATATAATACATAATATACTAATGATAAAAAAAACAATCTTTACATTAATAAGTAAAGGTAGATTAAATATTGCAAATAAGAAATTAAAAACGTTATTAATAAGGAAGTATACAGAAGATTGATTTACAAGGATAAACATATTGTGACGTTATTTTTCAAATTATATTGGCCAATCGTTGTCGCAATAAACGCTTTTCTTTTCTGTTAATCAATATTGGTGAAACAAACTTCTACCAGTTTTTGATAAACATATGATTTAATTAAATGTTTGTAAACAACAATGATAACTAATAAAAATGTTTCAATTTTTCTTTATACCTTCTCCACTTTCTCGTCTTATATTTATCAAATTTTCTGTTAATGGCGGGATATTTATAAGAATATTTTCATCAGTTATTTGATCAAATGAATTCATGGGATCTGGACTGTGCACATGTGCCATAGTAATTAAAGAGTTACAAGTATTATCTCCTTCGGTATTTTTACCCACTGAAAGAACGTGTTCCGAATGTTTTCCCAAAATGTACCATTATGATTCGTACGATTCTTACAACTTTTTACACAGCACGTTGGCATAGCTTCTCCGCAAAAATAGAATATCTAATATCTAAACACAATATAACCTTTAACTATACTTCACAATAATATGGGAAGAGCCATATTGCTTTTGGCATCTTGGATAAACTTCTGATTGGTCAAAGAAAATGACGACTGCGCATCCTCGAAACTGTTACACCTGTCTTCTAATGCCCGGTGTCCACAATGCAAGAACTTGGTCCAAGTTTCGGTTTAAGCCAATCAACTTGCAGCTCTTACAGAAAAGCAGCAGTTTCATTGGCTTAAACCGAAACTTGGACACAGTTCTAGCATCGTGGACACAAGGTTTATGCCCTGGTGTCCACGATGCAAGAACTTGGTCCAAGTTTCGGTTTAAGCCAATCAACTTGCAGCTCTTACAGAAAAGCAGCAGTTTCATTGGCTTAAACCAAAACTTGGACACAGTTCTTGCATCGTGGACACCGGGCTTTATGCCCGGTGTCCACGATGCAAGAACTTGGTCCAAGTTTCGGTTTAAGCCAATCAGCTCTGTAAGAGCTGCCGTTGATTGGCTTTACCTAATTCGGACGTATGTCTAGCATCGTGGAACAAAGCCTCTAAGTATGTACATATGTAGCGTCATGATTTCACTCCCGTTTCGATCCACAAGTACTCTACTTCCAATGGAAACAGTACATTAAATTCGATGCGCACCGGAGCAGGATCGGATACTTCGGTAGTTTGGTGGAAACTAGACCAGTGTTCGGCGCCCGGCGAGTACCGCGAGTACTTCAGCATGTTCCAACGTTTTTAGGATCGCTCCGATCGCTCATAAATTTCTGTGGAATCGCTATCGCTACACGAGAAACATGGCGCTTATTTCCACAAGGGCGATTTTTAGTCCCGGTAAGAACAAAATACCAAACACGAGGACGTGTCCACGCTGACGATAGCGACAGAATTTTAAAGCGAATCTTCGCCGATCGTTCTATGCATTGCCCTGCTGCCAAAGTCTCCGACCGATTATCGAACGTGATCGTGTCGCAGGGAAAATAGGGTTAGGTGCGGATATTTGCAAAGTGCTTCGTATTCGTTACGCAAATTTATCTTTTTGTTTCAGTGTTGAGGCAGACTCTCAAGCAGATTATCTTCGCGAAGCAACTGACGAAATGCGTAAGCAGACGGTTGTCATCGATCTATTAATTGCCCCCGGAGTTGTGGCCGATAACGATCCGTCGTGGATCACGATAGTTGCATGAAAAACATTTAAATTGTTATATGTGAAAACTTGCTCGTAAATGCTTTGATCTTTTAATAAAAGTCGTGATATTTATATTATACACGATATTTATACACGTGGTTTTACTGATTATTTAAATTTATATTTTTATTAATTTACTATTTTTAATTGACATCATTTTTTTTTTATTTCTAGAACTTTAAAAACGTTTTTAATTAATATTGTCATATTGTCGCTATTGCAAAAATTACTTTAATTATATATGATGATTTTTTTAGCAACGTTGTCAATTGAACAATCAGCTGTTTCTTCCGACTGTTACCAGTCAAAGATTCTATGCGACAGAGAAGAAGGTGTTCAGCCGTGATAAGCCGCATTGCAACATAGGAACTATTGGGCATGTGGATCATGGCAAAACTACTCTGACAGCAGCTATTACCAAAGGTATTTGTTTTATTTACAGGATGATTGACTGCCTTGTAAATAAGAGAGAGCTGATTGATTACTTCAAACTAATGAAAAATCTTATTGTAAACAGTATTGTCTGAGAAGCAATTAGCGAAAGCTAAGGGATACAGTGAGATTGACAATGCTCCTGAGGAGAAGGCCCGTGGCATTACTATTAATGTCGCGCACATTGAATATCAGACGGAAGGTCGTCATTATGGACACACGGATTGCCCAGGTCATGCCGATTACATCAAAAACATGATCACAGGAACAGCTCAGATGGATGGCGCCATACTGGTCGTCGCCGCCACGGATGGCACGATGCCACAGACTAGAGAACACTTGGTTCTTGCTAAACAGATTGGTATTGAGCACATCGTTGTATTTATTAATAAGGTATCTATTAATATGATACGAGCGAAAGACACTCTAAGAGAATAATAAACGTGGTATTAAAATTGTATCCAATATTTTTAAGGTCGATGCTGCTGATTCAGAAATGGTAGATTTGGTAGAGATGGAAGTACGAGAGTTGCTTTCCGAGATGGGTTATGACGGCGATAATGTTCCAATAGCGAAAGGCAGTGCACTCTGTGCGCTCGAAGGAAAGGAGCCCGAAATAGGTGCACAGGCTATCCTGCAATTGTTGGATTTGGTAGATAAACATATTCCAACTCCCGTGAGAGAACTGGATAAACCCTTCCTACTTCCGGTAGAAAACGTATATTCTATTCCTGGTAGAGGTACCGTGGTTACCGGTAGGCTAGAGCGCGGAAGACTAAAGAAGGGAACGGAATGCGAGTTTATTGGCTACAATAAAGTTCTTAAAAGCACAGTCACAGGTATAGAGATGTTCCATCAAATATTGGAGGAGGCGCAAGCCGGCGATCAACTCGGTGCTCTAGTGAGAGGTTTAAAGAGAGACGAATTAAGAAGAGGCCTGATAATGTGCAAACCTGGCTCTATCAAGGCACACGATCATGTAGAAGCGCAAGTGTACATGTTGACCAAGGAAGAAGGTGGCAGGAAAAAACCGATTGCAAATATGACACAATTACAAATGTTCTGTAGAACGTGGGATGTTGCAACGCAGTGTACGATAGTGGGAAAGGATTTGGCCATGCCGGGAGAAGACAGCACGTACGACATTCGATTTGTTTTTCAAGAATTTTATTCATTTTTTAAAATATTTATTTTTGTACTCTCACTGCATTTTTTTACTGCAGATTAATATTAAAGTTGATAAGACCAATGGTATTGGAAAAGGGACAACGTTTTACATTGCGAGACGGAGCGGTAACTCTAGGAACCGGCGTAGTCAGTAACACCCTGAAACCGCTTACGGACAATGAGCGACACGAGCTTCTCGAGGGCAAGAAGGCGATACTGAAGAAGCAAAAAGAAGCTGAACAAAATTAGTAGACTTGATATAAACGTTTGTTATGGAATGAAGCAGAATTGTGCTATGTAATAAAGAAAATATAAGTTAGCCCAGACAGTCGGATCTCAGTCAAAACTTTCAAATAAATGTCTGTCCGAAATATCCGACATTCCTTTGAAATAAAAACTTGATAGGTGCGCAAGATACGACACTGGCACAGATTATATAATGATGAATACATAATTTGACCATGTATTAAAAAAGCGCATTTTTATCATTATATTACGAAATTGTGAATCATGATTTTATTCATTAACAAAAAACAAGGATGATTGTGTCGACCCAGATAGTGCTATGTTTATCAAGTATTGCTTTCATTCCTTCCTTAATTCTCACGTATCTAAGTACATTAAGGTATATGTATTGTACGAATAAAATTTAAATAAACAATACATTAATAAAACGGTGTTATACGGTGATTAACGCGAAGGCATTGAGCATGTGAGTGCATTGTAGCTTTAAAAACAGTTTGATAATTTATTAAAGTTCATACATCAGCTGATACAATCTGCTTCAAGCAGAACAATGAAACACTATTAGAGGTATACAAGAATTAAATGTACATGTTGCAGTGTGTCATTCCCAGTTCCTTCCTATGTTAGATATTCAGCGGTGTAATTTACACGTGACGTACTTTTCACTAAAGATCTTCGTCGTCCTCTGGTAAAGCTGTTTCTTGAGCCTCCTTGAGATCTTTCTCGATTTGTTGCTGCCATTGTGGATCCATAGTGACCTCCGGCGGCAGCAGTGCAGGCATAGCGACGAATTCCAGGTTTGGATCTCCAATCAACTTGCGTGCCAACCACAGGAAGGGCTTCTCAAAGTTGTAATTACTCTTTGCGCTAATATCGTAGTACTGCAACAACAAAAAAAGATTAATTGTAAATTATTGTAAATTATATACAATATCAATAATAGGAAGTACTTTCAGATTAGAGGGACAGTGTAATGTCTTCACCTTATACAGATCACTGAATCATCATTAAGAAATTGTATAAAAAGAAAGAAAGAATAAAAAGACAGATTTGAAGGAGACATATAGTTAATATTATCTCAACATTATAGCATATAAGAATACCTGTAGATTCTTCTTTCTATGGAACACGATGCTCTTGGCCTTAACTTTTCTGTCCTTGATGTCGACTTTGTTACCGCAGAGGACAATCGGGATGTTTTCGCAGACGCGGACCAGATCTCTGTGCCAGTTGGGTACATTTTTGTACGTCACCCTGGATGTAACGTCAAACATGATAACGGCGCACTGTCCCTGAATGTAGTAGCCGTCGCGAAGGCCACCGAACTTCTCCTGGCCAGCCGTGTCCCAGACGTTGAAGCGGATCGGTCCGCGATTGGTGTGGAAGATCAGCGGGTGGACCTCGACACCCAGAGTGGCGACGTACTTCTTCTCGAATTCGCCGGTCAAGTGCCGTTTGACAAAGGTGGTCTTGCCAGTACCGCCGTCGCCGACCAGCACGCACTTGAAGGTTGGCATATCGGGCTCGTTTGCCATTTCAATCGTTAGTTCTTCCCAGTCACGGTCGAGGTCGGGAACACACGGTTCTGCAAAGGGAGAAACGACATTAGATACCTGGGCATGTTGGCCACGCGGCTACACGAGCGGAGCAACGTGCGCGCGGCACGGGGGGAGGGGTGGACTTCAGACGCGGGGAATGCCTCGTGGAGCACCTTCGGGGGCACACTCACGCGGGAATGCCCGGGGGGATCGATCGCGGCTGTCAGGACAACGAGGAACGCGGTTCGAGAAGGAGACCGACCAGGAACGTCGTCGATCGAACTTGCTGGAAAACCTCGCGATCACGCGTTCGAAACGTGACCGTGAAAGGATTCGGTCGCGAGGCCGGGGGAGGGTCGCCGGTGCGGCGACGACGATGCTCGACGAGCGGTTCGCGCTGTCGGTCGGTGGCCGAGAAAATCGGAGGGAAAAGCGAGTCGCGATATCGAGGACCGGTGCGTCCACCGGGGGGGAATCGCCACGCCGGCGGGGAATGGCGCCCGTCGTGCTGCTGCCCGCGAAGCCGGGATTTCTCGCTCCGATCCGCTTCGGCGGCCGGCGGCTGCTAGCGGCGCGATTTTTCCGCGCGCGTGACAATCGCGGTCGCCCGGCGATCGTCGCCGCACTCACGTACCTGCTTGGACGGCGCGTGTACGAAATTTCCCGGGTACGCGGTGACGCACGTGAAAATGAACGTTAACACTCACCGTGCCGTACAGTCGGTATGGTTCACAATGGCGTTCCTCTAAGCGGTCGAATGGAGGCGATGCCACCTCGCCGATTCGCCGAGTCGAAGGGGCGCGGGGACGCGCGTCCGCGGGATCGAGATCGACGGGAAAAAATCGAATTCGATTTTTCGCGTGTGTCCTTTTTCCTGGCGGGATGCGACGGCGTGCAACGAGTGGCGACGAAATGCTCGGCTGACGCGGACTCGGGACGGGCCACCGGAAATGCGCGCCGTCAGCGACATCTGCACTCGGCGCGCCATGCGGCTACTTTCCCCCTCCCCCACCCATGCAGGCGAACGTGCAGGAATAGTGCAGTTGCGCGAAAAACGCGGTGCACGCGGAGTAGCGATTCTCCGGATTTTCTCGGCTCCCGTCTCGTGGCGGCAAACGTTCAAAGGAACTCGCTCGGGCGAGGAGTAACCGATTTCGGTCGCGCGCCAATTCGCGAAATTTGACGTTTCCACGAGCAGAAACGCCGATTTTCATTGAAAATAATTGATAATTTTAAGCGTGAAATGTGAGGAGAGAAAGGAATTGTTTCGTCGGGTAAAGCCGACAAGTTTCGTGAGAAAACTTTGGACGATTGATTTCTATGTCCTGTTCTTTCGCTTTTTTGTTTTTATATTTGATCTGTTTGAGGTATAGGACAGTGTAAGTTGAGAACGAGCTAATTAATCGTGGTTAACTTTTTTATTTCTAAATTATTATTTACAGCTACGAAAAAGATATTCATGTTTGTGTGCATATTATATGAAGAATAAGCGATTTATACAAATATTTTGAAAGTATCCCAGGTAGCAAGCACTCGTCATTTTGACGTCAATTGACGTCAAAAGTCCGTCATTTTGACGTCAATTGACGTCAAAATGACGAGTGCTTGCTACCTGGGATTTTTAAGGATTTTTTTCATTCGTAATTGTTTGGCAACGTTGGAATTAGGATAAAATCTTAATACAGTTATACACAAGATTTCAGACTTAATTAAATTTTGAGACTGATGAGCTGTGGAACATAGATAAAATATTTGTTGAATTGATAAAACATAATTTATTTTAATATTTACATTACATATATAAATATATATTGGCTGCGTTTGCTTTCGACGCTTTCGTGCGGAAAGTATCATTCTATCTTTCTTCAACATATAATGAGCAATAAAGCTAGAGTGACGTTTTCAGCACGAAAGCGCGTCCAAAGTAAACGCAGCCATTATACATTAATTAAATATTGGAATTAAAATGTTAAGATAGCGACAGAGGACAAATCACCATAAAATGCGCGCCAGTTTCCATAGCTAGCGGGGAGCACACACTTCTGCACAATGCATAATGCGTAAGCATAAGAAAATTGATTGGTCCATATACCCATGTGCATAAGGAAATAGACCAATCAGTTTTCTTATGCTTACGTATTATGCGTTATGCAAAAGTCTGTGTTCCCCGCTTAAAAATTTGAAATTGATTTTGAATTTTTATTTTATCTATTACAATTATGTATAATTCTAATTATATGCATCTCTCCTATAGATATATGTATAATTTTATGAATCCCGTCTTGCTTTTTTTCTATCGTAAAGATAAGAAATACGTTGTATAATCTTATTATTAATTATTCGTCTCAATATACATGTTTAACTTGGAAGACCTCATAATTTAAGTGCAAATGCGTTTTTATGTGCTTATATAATTTTTAATACTATTTTCTTTATAAATTACGCTGAAGATGATCTGAACACAGATCGAAACATTTGTGATGTGAATAATAATTTGTATTAAATACATCGACACGGACACCTAGTAGTTGTGGCTTTGATGCCTTTTTATTTTATTTCATTGAGTCATGATTTAAATTCGTCTGCTATTATCTAAAATATAAAGTAAACGTTCCGATGGATACTTTACGTATTGTTGTAATAATACCATATTTTTTATAGCATTTATTTTATATCATAAAAAATACTATACATAACTATAAAAAAGTATTGAGTATTGATACAGTAAAATACAATCCCGGTAAATAATTTTTTCATGTATAATTATACATATATAAGATATATTTATATAGTAGATCCCCATATAACGCGTATATATTAATATAACAGATTCATATAACACAACGGAAAAATTTTAATAACTGGTTTGTTTTAAAGTGAAATAAAAAATATTTTACGTTTATATCTTTAATATTTATTTTATACTTTGTACAATAAACTTTTACATCTTTTATAAATATTTATTTCTATATTTATGCATAATCCAAATATGTATAATCTATCTATATATGTGACTCGTATAACATAGATTCATATAATATGGAACGTATCTGTTATACGCGGGTCTACTGTATGTGTTTCCTTTTCCTTATGTATAATTTTTGTTCATATATACAAGAAAATTAATCAAAACAAAAATTTTAAAAATGTAAAGAATAATTTTTACATTGTTATTTTACAAAAAAATTAAGTTTGAGGAAATGAGAAAAAATTGTCTATATAATTATATATGTATAAAATGTAATATTTGTACATAAAATATAAATATATGATTATATACGGAATATTGTATAATCTAATTGCAGTTTTATTAAAAACAAAAAAAAACAATGTAAAAGTTATTTTTCAATTATATTCTTCTCAACATTTTTTTATATAGGTATATGAACAGAGATTATACACATCATCCTTTATGTATAATTATATATGAAAAATTTTTTCCCGGAATGTTATAAAGTTCATTAATACTTATTTTAGATAATGACGAACTAATTTAAATACGATAGCAACATATATTATATTATAGAATGCAAAAAGGATTGGTGCTTATCGCCGAACGCGAACGTAACGAGTATAAATATGACGTAAGGGCCCAGAAATTCTAGTCGCGTCCCTGTCCTCTCGTGTTCCTCGCCACATACCACACGGGTGACACGGGGCGATGACGGTTCGCGGGGCGCCGCGTCGCGCGGCGTCCGCACCTGCGAGACGAAGTTGACGTCATCGGCGCGTGCGCGCCGCGTCGGGACGGCACTGCAGAAGCAGGCGAGTTCGTGAGTGTATCGATTTTACGATCGTGCCTCTCTCGCGGTGCCAGTGCGTCCGTCGTTTCCTTTAGTTTTTTAGTGGACGTGCACGTCGTACATGGATAAAACCGTGAATGGGATTACCCGCTAGACACGCCGCTCCGTACACCGCTTGCTGACTCGCAACTTCCTCGTCACATTTCACCATGACCAAGGATAGATTAGCAGCCCTCGTCGCGGTGAGTGAATCCGGTCGAGACTACTCTATACTCTTGCTAGTTCGTCGCTCTCTATCTATCCATCTCTCTCTCTCTCTCTCTCTCTCTCCCTCTCTCCGCGTACATGTACACGATGCCTCTGGTGCACCAGATAACCGGAGCTGCACCGTCGACATACGCGTCACGCGTGTCGTCCTCGTCGTCGCCGTTATCGCCGTCGTCGATGCACGCGTAACTCACGCCCTAGCGCGTGTGACTTTTACGGTGCGTGTCACTCGGCGGCGGCACCGGGCACGGTGCTCCGGTCTCCCGTCGCGGTCGCGCGGCCAAGAGAGTAGAGGAACACGGCTCCGTCGGCTAGAAAGGCGTAACCGCGAGACGGAAAGCCGGCGGATGACAGGCGTTCTGTACGCGCTCGCTACGGTCCGCCTCGGCGTCCGAGCTGACAGGTGTTCGCGAGGCACGCACTCTCGCCGAAAGAGCCCCCCGATCTCGTCGCCGTCGGTTGTATCCCGCGGTACTGAATATACACGGTACGCGTTTTCGTCGTCGTCGTCGTCGTCGTCGTCGTCGTCGTCGTCGAGCCGGTGCGTCGCGCCCGGGTCCATGGCGACCATGGCCGACCTTGTCACTTATTGGCGACGCGCCGATGAATGGAGAACGTATTCTCACCGGCCGTGCCGCCGGGACCGGGATCGGCGTCTGCCTCGCCGTAGGTCGACCCCGGATGTTGTAGACGCGCGAGGATGACGTCTGCGTTCATTCACGACCGTCGCGTTACGATCGGCGTGGCGTACACGAGCGTGGCATCCTCCCGGGAGCCAACTGGACCGCGACCGACGATTTTTTGTAATTTTCGTGATTTTATCTTGAAATGAGGTTAGGTGAAAATTACAAAAGTGAGGAAATTCACTAGCGTATCTGCGATTTCATTTGTCGAAATCTAGTAAGATCTGTTCACCTTTGTAATTTTCACCTCGTTTCAAGATACACAATCGACCCCCCGAGCACGCGATCGCTTTATAACCGCGTCGATCTTTTCTTTTTCTCGTATTTCGTGGAATTGATCGTCGGTTTGATTTTCAAGAGGCTCGTAACGTTCGCAGTGCGTTCGAAGGTCGAATTCATTGAATCCACACATCCACGGTCGGTTTAAATCGCCCGGCTGGCAATCGCGCGTCTATTGAAGAGCTTTCCCATGATGTTTCAATGAAAACCGCGTTATCTCGACTCGCCGCAGCGTGTTTCGAAATGACGAGCCTCGTGTCGAAATATTCGCGGCGGCACCTTCGACGGTGATTATTTTACAATATATGTCGTGGAGGAAGAATGTCGAAAGTGTACGGGGCGAAAAAGTCGCGCGTTCCATTATTCCGTCAGTACGACGGCTTCAATGGATTAACGCGGCGGGCATCGTTCCAAGCTGAAACGAACATCGCGTCCGTATGAAAAGATTAATCGTGGCCACGGTGCCGTTGGTACAATGCAACGAAATTCTTCACATAAATGCGGCGCGATTGCAGATTGCACTTGTCGCGAATATTCGGGCGCATTGTCACGGTAATAACTGTGGCATTGTGCCCCGGAGGCCGGCTTCGAAATTCGCGCAAGATTCACGCTTTAATTGATAACGGCAACGCTCTATCGTTGCGTCGAGCCACGACCTGTCAACGGTATATCGTTGACGACACCGAATACGCGACGCGCTCCTGTTACTCCTCCGTGTTCTTCCTGAAAGCAGGAAACGTATCGATTGAATCAAAATACGACTGCCCGATATCGGACAAAGATATTCGCGAAATGTTATTAACATCACTGATGAATGAACGGAAATGGACAGTGACGTAAAATGTTGCGATATCTTGACTCGAAGACCTTGAGAGAGTTGTCCTCGTCGAATTTTTTAGTTTGTCGTGTCAGTCGTGTCGTCGGGTCATTTGAAATATTGTCAAATAATGCAAAACGAAATTGAATATTCTCATTATCATTGCAATTTATCTTATCAGACCTTCAGTTGTATCCCTGGACAAATTTGTGTCCACAATATAGTACATATAATATTATTATTCCTAAAGAAACGGTAGAATGTTTTAACCAAACAGCTTTATTCGTTAGTTTACATTGTATGCAGTAAGCAACAATGGTAAAATAACGAGAGAGAGAGAGAGAGAGAGAGAGAGAGAGAGAGAGAGAGAGAGAGAGAGAGAGAGAGAGAGAGAGAGAGAGAACGCGGAAATTATTCGACCGACATTTCTTTTTGTTCTTTATTCTCAATTAATGCCGTCTGGTTCTCTGACTCGCGAAGGATGCATGACACGCATCGAATATCATGCTAGCTGATACCCGATGATGACTCATTAGTCGGTGGCATTCGTGGAAAGCACGTATGGGCGTAAAATCTGACCGACGTTACCATCCAGCGGATTTCCTCGTTTCTGTCATCATTAGCTATTGTTAACTCCCGTTGTCATCACAGCAACCATTGGTTATTATTACCAAATGTTTTTTGAATCTTTATCCTCACAGTGTAATCTAAAATCTATATCTATATATACATCAGTCTATACTTTGAAATTTAAAGTTGTAATCACTTTTAAAATGAGTAGTTTCTTCTATAGCAGAATATGATAGACTACAATGCGTTCCAAATTTTTAATCGTGATGCTTTTTTACATCGTTTGACTTTTTTTATAGAAGATGCTCGACGTGTAGTACATGCGTTTAGGGTTTATTTAATTTAAAAGGAATTAAAGTAATTGTAATGTATAGCTTACCACGAAATACGATGAACGAGTCCCAAAGGCAAATAATAAGGAATATCAAAAATTTCAAACGTACAGAGAAGAAAAGGAATATCCTTGATTTGAAAATATCTGTAGTTTCAACGTGGAAATCTTGAAATAAGATTATTGTGTTAAACGAAGAAAATTTGTTTGAATGGAATCATTTTATATAGTTCAATCGAGAAAAAGAAGTTGAAAAAGTTGAAATTTTTATAAGAAGATTATAAATCATAGATTATTAAAATATTAGGCTCGTTTTAAGTTTTAAGCAAAGCAATATGAGAGAATATTGGGCCAACGATACGAGCTAAATACAAGATATCGCACTAATTACATACCTAACTTTATTCATAATTAGAATCGATATAAAGTAGACGACTTTACTAACGATAACTCTTCTTTAGTACTAAATTAAAATTTGCGAAAATAACAATTATTCGTAACTAAAGATTGTTGCGTATACATGAGTATATGTATAAGTTTTGATTTGAAGTTTTAAACTTCTTTTTTTTTCTCTTCAAATTGAGAATAACCAGAACATGTCCGTTCTCATCTGTAGATTGTTGATCGCACTCTTGGTCCTCGCCCTACCATTCTCTTTTGGCTCGTATTTATTTATTTTTCTCATTTTCAATAATTGATTAAATTTTCAATATAGTCTCCGAGTTATATTCCAGCGTAAGATATGAATTGTATTTGGAAATGGAAAAAATTTAAATTTGCATCCCACTCACAGCGCGCGGCTATTATCGTCGGCGACGTCTCGACGCCGCCGCTCCGCATGAGAAATGTAAAAAATGCGAGCATCTTTTATAAATAACCGAGATTCCTTTACGAGGAGATAGAGCGAGAGTACGTATCGCGAAGACATTTTTCCGCGCGCGGTATGAGATGATTCTTTCTCGAAAATGATCGTGAGTTTATTACAATTGTGATTCGTGTGTGTCACGTCGCCGTCGATATCTATGTCGCGACCTTTTATGTTCGCTATCAAGACTTCTGACACATTGCCGGTTGCAACACGACTCTCACCTACGAAATTCTCTTCTTTCTTTCGAAATATGTCGTTTCGTATCTGACATCTATCCGTATCTTTATATAGACTTAAAGCTTAAGATTATATCAAATGTTCGAAAAATTTATCTTTTATTGTAATATTTTTACGTAGAAATTTCAAATTTGCTTTTAATTTACTCTTGATCTTTAAATCATTCTTTTTTAAACTACTGAAATGAACAAATAGTAAGACACGCTATGTATGAGCCAGGCTAGAGTTCCTCTAATCATCAGAGTTTGGTCAACTTGCAGTTCTGGCAAAATTCTGCGAGAGAGAAGGCTATACAATCACTATCGCTTTCTCTTTCTTCTATCTCTTTCTTTGTCTCTTTTCTATCTCTTTCTCTCTCTGTTTCTCTTGTTTTTGTCAAGAAATGGCGAACCAATCAAAAGTTGCTACCGCCGCGTCTGGCCGGACTCTGATTAGAGGGACTCTAATAGCCGTATTCATAGTCCTTCCTTGAGTAAGGATTTCTTGTTCCTCATTCTACACTTCATAAATTTTAAGATTCCTTGATCGATCAAGGAAGGTTAATGAAATGTAGAATAACTAATAAGGAACAAGGAATCTTTATTCCTCAAGGAAGGACTATGAATACGGCTATAAGCCAGGCCAATCCTAATTGTGTTAAATACTATTATAGACCTTTTTAGTTGCAATTAATAATGAACTTGTGAAATTTCACGACGCGTTTTTTAAGAGCCAGCAGCAGGTACTATGTGCGTGACGTTTTTTTTTTTTTTTTAGCGCGTTAATCGCATTTTCCGCGTCGCGAGACACGTTTCGTCCTTTCGGCAAGGACAATTCATTCTTCAGCTTCTTCCTTGACCCGATAGCGCGCCATTTACTCTCTTGACGATTTCACTCGTACGTGAAGGTTATCCCTACTACAGGCTTACAGTTTACATAACGATTCTGGTGCTAATCACTTCAAATCACTTCACGCCTTCGGCTACATTCTTTACGTTCGAAAACAAACGCGGTGAATTGTTCGCTTAAAAATCGACACTCTCGGAGAAAAAGCTAAATTTTATCAAATGATTCATGAATATAGTCTCCCCCCTGAGACATTGTCCTGCATAAACATCCCAGTAATGGTATGTTTATGTAGAACATAATGACATTGTGCTACATAAACATACCTGCAGTAGGTTGAATAATGTGTTAAAGATCCAATTGTAATTTCGATAAAATTTTCGACCGGCTTTCAATGCAAATATGGAAATATTTCACTCTCTCTGGAAATAATTTATGTTTCTATTATCGCGAATGAACTTTAACATTGAGTCATCAGTCGCGTATTTTTCACACCGAAATCTGAATTCACGTCGAAATTGTGTGGGCTTTAATTTTTGATTAAGTTTATTATTATTGCATAAAATGTATGATACTAAAATGCGAGTATTTAAACAGTTAAATTGTTAAATTATTTTGTTATTATGGAAATGTAATTTTATATAGATGTGTATGTTTATATAACACTTTATATAAATATGTTAGTCGTATTTCTAGTTGAATACGTAATTATTTTACCAATTTAGAGCAAACCGATTTCATGAACCACTCATAGAATGTATTTTGGAGTAAATATAAACTGGATCGCATGAGTTATAAATCCGACTGCGGCAAATGCTGATTAGTTAATTTAGTTCAACATGATTGTCTTGATCTGTCTGTATCGTAGCACTGTAATCCAGAAAGGGACAGCGTATCGCTAAACCAGGGTAGTTAACCCGGACTCTGTTGGTGCAATTCAACCTTAGCACGGCGCAAGTTGAAACGGGAACGCTGATCGATCGCGCGAAAATTACATTGGACGTGTGATAGCATCTATATAAATGTATACAATCCAAGTCATACGTAACTACAAAAAAGATTGCAATGAAACGTTGAAATTATATCAATTTTCAGCGAGCGTTCGCAGGAAATATAAGCTAAATTCCAAACTGTTAATAAAATTATCCTGAATTATCGGGAAATGCTACATATATAAAGTTTTATATATTTCGGCTGTTGAAAAATGTATATTTGTAATTAAATACTTTATGTAATTACACCTACGTGACTCGAAAGGTTGTCGTGCCAATGAATACGAAACTGTATACAGATACGGGCAAGTGTGCTTTACATGAATTTTCGCGTTTCCGTTGTTGAATAAACATTTGTATTCGCGTTTATGTTTGTAGCAATCTCACCATCGATTCTCACCAGAATTTATATCGGCTCCAATCGTGGCTGGCGTATGCCGTAGAAACAGAAACGCATAGTGTTTCGCGTTCGATCGTCGCGCCAAACTTTGTTTGGATAACGTTATTTTGCCCGACGTTGGCGTACCCTCGTTATCGGGCCGTCGAAATATCTGCCATTCGGCTCTGCTCCGCGAAAGAAATTCGTCGTGAAAATCTAGCCGGCGTGGAAACGCGATATCGATCGGGAGAACGACATACGAATGACGATACGCTTTCGGCCCGCGTTATCGCGCGCTAGGTGCCTATAATCGTTTCTTAATTGTATGCAAATACCGTATCGATTAAGCGCACGTAGAACGCTCGAACGACAACTAGGGCGATCGAGAAACGAGCGCGGTCGCGAATTTGACAGGCGGACGGCGTGCGTTTGTGCCGTGAGAAAAATTATGTATTAAATGTCGGTAAGAGAGGTCTATCGTAGATATGACATATGAGAGAGAAAAAGTATAACATACAGGTTATTTGGTGCATATATTTGATTTTTCTTTACAAAAACATGCATTTAATTTCATTTTTGTGTACATTACATGTTTATGGTTTGCATTTTATGCATATTGCTGTGATATAAACGCGGATTATATAAACTGCTACACATCAATCATTTTTATAGCTTCCTGTAAAATAAAAAACGTTTGCTTATTTATTCTTTATTTTGTTTTGTATTCTGTCCTTCATGTCTAATGAATGGCATGTAAAAATAATGATAAAATAAAATATAACTTGTCGAATGGAAGAATAAGATAAATTGATATAAAAACCACTTTAGTGGTAAAATTATTTTAGCGTGATATAGGATTAACATTTTTTTTCTTCACGTACTCACTCTTATTTCTTAAAGTATTCGAAAGTATAAAAATGCAACTTGTGTATTAGTATTCCAGCAACAGTTTAAAAAATTCATAATATTATGTAATAATCTCCAACTTTGATTAATATTTATTTAAAATCTTCCGCGAGAAACAGGAACAGTGTAATGACATTCTGCAGATACTTTGTTCCGCGGAATTTCCATTTTCATATAACAGCATTAAACTTATAATGAAAGAAAGCTCAGTGGTTTACTGTGGCTGACGGTAATGAAAGAAATTTTCCCGCGAGCGATCAGCCGATTGCACCTTCTATGCTGTAACATTCGCTACATGAAGGTTATATATTCAACAATGTTGATGAAATAATCCCTTTATTTATTTATAAATGCGGATTTTTATAACGTGACGTGAAACAAATCGATTGCATCTAAAATTTATTACTTATACATCTTTTTTTTACGACTGTTATATAAACTTTAAACAAATATAATGACAGATACATCTTATATTATTTGATATATAGTCAGCTAAATTATAATATTATAATTTAGATAATTATATTAAATTATATTAAAATATGTAAATACACTAGAAATCGAAATTTTTTGACTGTATGACATATTTACATATAGTGGCCTTTTAGTAAATTAAAAAAGCAGAAAGATTACATTTTATATGCATAACGTGAAACAGCAATAAGTCATTGATCCAGTTGCTGAATTAATTCATTTTCAACAATTTGAATTTTATGATTCAGTAGTCAACAAAGTAGCTGATGATTTTTTTAAGACAATTAATACAATTGATAATAATCTAATAACTTACGTAAAAAAACAGACGGTGAGATAAGATAATCCAGAAGATAAGACAAAATGAGACGAAAATGTGTAGCGATTCATTTTACTGGTATTTAAAACGTTTTAATTACAAATATAACATTTCGATGTTGCATAACTTTTTTTGTAAATTATTATGAATCTTGCATGTGAAATCTGTTGTCACAATGTTGTCAGTAATTCATAAAAATTGCTGTTTAATTAATTAAGAAAATAAGCAAAAGCGAGATTTTGTAAAATAAAGTAATATTTTTCAAATTTAGATTTGTATATTACAACAATAATTTGTTTGTTATAACGCACGAGATTATTCTATCGAAGGCAAGATTATTACTGCTCGAATGGAAGCGATTATATCATGTGAGAGGAAGTCACTCTTATCAGGATAAGAGATTGTTTACGCACAATACATATGCAGTGCAATCGTCGACGAAACCAATTAATCGTACATATATCTGCTTTTATGCATTTACATAAGAATAAATTACGTCTGCTTTAGTCTTAATTAATAAAGCAGACTCCTTACGTAATATTCGAAAATAATCGCTAAACAATCAGTCTTCGTTTGATTCCAATCAGGATATTGCGAAGACGATTATTTAATACTACGATATTTTTGCTCGTCAGATACGAATTAAAAAATTTCTTTTCTAGTCAACGGTTGACAGCCGGACGAACCAGCTGTTATTTAAAACCGGATCTGTTTGTTTATTGTATCAGTGCTTGTATTATATCCGACCACTGCCGCTTAAAATCATCTCAGTCAGTTTTCGATGTCTTTCCTAAAGATTCAGCTTGTCAATTTCACGTCCTCTGGACTTGGTTCGGTGAATGGATTTCACTTCTCTTTGTCGGTTAGTCCCAATTTTCGTTTTTAGTCTGAATATTTTGCAGACTATCAATGTTAGCAGAGTTTTTTCTGGCATTTCCTCTTGAAAATTACACTATCTTTGTACATTCAATGTTTTAAATACTCACCTTGTGTTTGTGAAGTTTAAAATTATTTTAATTTATCTATCACCGCGTCGCTGAAGATGGCTCAAAGCAAAGCCGAAACGTACGATTTATAATTTGTATTAAATATTAAATTAATAATTAAATGTTACATAACAATTCACCGCACAATTAACCGCATTTGACTTTCAAAGGAAAAACCTGTTTTTGTTTATTACTCGTTAATTTTAATGCCGGGAATCTTTAGTTATAATTAATCATTTATTTAAAAATTCTCGCATTTATGCCATTACTATATTGTATCAACATTTTTAACCCGAGAACAGGCGTCTCATTTTTTTTTTTTTGCATAAACGGCCTGGGGCTATTTTTACACCCCAATAAAAATTTATTGTTATTAATTACATATTGCATATTTTGGATTGTTCTATAATTTGTCAGTATTTGAGGACAACTCAACATTTTCCGAAAAAAATAAGGAAAAACCAAAAAAATATATTTAAAAAATGAAAGAAGCACATTAAAATTACTACATGAGCTTCATTTTTTCGACACTGGGGTGTTTAAATAGCCCCAGGTGCCCGTTGTCGAGTTATGTATGAACAAACATAAATGTAATAAGCTAGGCTTGCTAGAGATATGGAATTAGATTAATATCAAGATTTAATTAACTAAACTTAAATTAAACTTAAATATGTATATAATTTAGTAGAATTGAAAAAGTTTTTTCATTGTTCAGCCTGTTATCGTTGTATTAGTTACAATAAGAAGTATTTTTAAGACTGAAAATATAGTTTGCTGTAGTACTTTGTTTCTAATAAATGATTGTATTTCTTGCAGACCCAGTCGGACGACGACGATGTGGCGGACGATGTGTCCGTCAACGTCGGGACGGATGACTTCATGACGGAATTTTTCGCGGAGGTGAGTGACAAACTAATTTGTTGCCGCGGCAATTTTTTATATCCGACGCCGTGGCGCGATCGAAAGTATGAAAGAGTGTGCCGTCAATCAAAAGTAGGTTAAACCAGTATCAGCAAGATTATATCGGTCTTAACGAGGACAATGCACAGTTTCTCCTCTCGCTTCTTTTCATACATGCAATGGGTACACGAATATCGCAGGATAACACAAAAGGAACGTTCGCATATAAAATTCAATAACTCGGGCGAAACAGCATTTCGTAAAAATTCCGGAATCTTTGCACGAGGCTTTCGTATTTTATCGATCGCGTCTCGCAAGCTTCTCCTCGTGCTACGAGTAAAATGTTTTTACTCGTGCGAGCGCACCTGCTCGGGGAAGCAGATACAACTTTCTTGTGGACATAATCGCGCGCGCGCATCTTTTTCCAAGCGTGAATTTTGCAGTTTCGGGCCGCCCGATCGTAATTCACATGTGATTTACCGAAGCGAAATCTCTAACGAACACCGATACGCCCATATGTGCATCACGCATCAATCGTATCGTTTAATCAGCTTATGCGGGAATTACGGCGGAATCGTACCATACGCTTTGTGCCGCAAAATGACGCACGTTTTACCGTTACATAACATTTTCGAATAATTATTAATTATAATGTGTATAATTATAAATGATTATACACATATTTCGAGGACCGTGTCGAATAATCGTCGCGCGGAAAATTGATCAAGTTTTGCATCGTTTTTGTATTAATTTAAACAGGTACCCATTACTTTCAGAATAAACACGTTCGCAAAAATATAAAGTTGCATCCGTTAATTTAATAGTGAAGCGAGCACGTGATTTTCTTTTGCGTACATAAGCTTTGTCACGCAAGCGGTAATAAGCCGCTCTCCTCCCCTTCTCTCGAATGCAAAAAAGTTCCTTTATCTGATACGACGTTTTTCTCGCGAGCTAGTGATTTGTTGTCATAGATAAGAGATGTCACTCTCGGAATACAGGATAACCTGTATCGCGTAATGAGAACCATTTCATTCCTCGGATTCCACAAAAAAAAGATAAAGGAAATTTTGTTTTAATTAATCGTGCATTTTTAGCGATTTTTGAGAGAGGAAAACTAAATACATTTTATATATTGTATAAATATTTTCTAAAATATATAAAACATGTTTTATTTTTTACATATATTTTATATAATTATTACATCTTGCTGACTGTAATCTGCTAGTAATATTAATACCAGAACAAATGCGAACATAAATTAAAGAGAGGAGTCTGGTTAAAGGAAAGATTATTCGCATCGTAAGGAAGATTAATCACTCGTAGGATATTTACTTTTCTTCTTCAAAAACTACTTCGTGTTTTTGAAACGGATTGGTTCTACTAATGGCATTCGCTTCATTTATATTCATACGACCCGTTTACGGATAAATGTTGGAAAATGTATATAGTAAAAGATTATTTCCTGCGAAATATAAGACACGTTTTTGCTTTGCGTTCTTCCGCAAATGCTTCTGCATCCACTTTTAAGAGCGTTCGCTTCTTATCCGTGCAGTAATCCGTCGAATCATTATGCTCGTTCACAGTTTCCCGATATATCGAGTAATTTTGCAACGGGGATGTTAGTTAATTAAAAGTTACCTCGATATCTGTCGAAATTTTAACGAATTTCCCGCGTTAACATCAGTTCACCGTCGATTAAAGACGAAGGGAGGCATTGAAGCGCGCTAAGATAACGCACGGCTATAATTATCGCATACAATTTCGTTCATTGCCGGCTGGGTAATAATTATCGCGAACGGTGCGCCATTTCTCACGCGGTCGTTTCGTCGACATTCGCGGTTGCGTGCGTTTGACGTTTACGAGGGTCCCAGTTCTAACGGTGGAAAACACACAACGCTCGCGAAATCCACCGCTCCGGACGGGGCGAGACAGGGAAGGGAGAGGGAATCGGGTGCCGCGGACGGACGTCGGATTTGAACGCGGTCGAATACGTACGCGACGCGATCGTCGGGGCGCAGGCAATTCAAATGCAGATGTGACTCGCGGTGCGAGAGCCAAAGCGACATTAGGTATATTGTTTTTGTTGATAAGCGCTACATGCCGGCATTGGTATCGTCGCTTCGCATTACATAAGCGCGGATTGTAGTCTGAAATCGCGAATTCAGATTGGATGTACATAATTGTGCGACTAGCGATACACGAGATGATTCGATAAGTATCGATGAATTCTGATCTGCGTTAATGGCATTCTTTAAATAAACTTTAGAGTAACTTTAGAAAATTAACTCTATACCGTAGTCGCTGACAAAGTATTTATGTGTATACAAAGTATATATATACAATTCAAAATATTTTTTCTCTGACTAATCCGGATATATGTATTATTATAGTTCCGTTAAATATGAGATACGTGGACTGACCCAAATTAGTAAAATATCAAATAAGCGATGGATGATCCCCGAGAACATTTGCGATAAGAAATTCTATACGCTAACAGAGATTGAATTCAGCTTAACCCTTCGTAGTCACACTGGGTCAATTTGACCCACCCTCATTTGGATCTAAATATCAGCTAAATGCTTAGCTTAAAATAGGGCTTGGTCCGCCATCTACAAGAGTTTGAAGTATCCTCTATAGGTATATAGAGACCGTTAATCATGTACTCGTTCACGATTTTTTTTCAACATGTTGCCATTTGATTTCTAACAAAACCGCAGTTGTTTTATATTCTAGAATGTTCAAGGTATGTTCCAGAATTATTTGAACCCGATCGGACAGATACCATTAAGATGGCAACCATTAAAAATCGACTAGGTCAATATAACCCAGTGTGACTACCGCGGGATTCTAGAGAAGTGTGACTACGAAGGGTTAATCACGGAACTGCAAAAATAAATCGGTTCGCGATGCTAATTTTTCGTGTTTATTATTGTATTAAATATCATCATTATACTTTCAAATTCTTCACAACAATTGCATTGTCGTCACTTGTTGTTTTAGCTTGATACACTGCTTTGTTGGAAACACGTAGGTAAAACGTTACTTATTTAATTCTCTAACAAAGCCCGTGTGCTCACATAGAAATTCTTACTCGTACGTGTTCTTAGGTACCTATCTGCTGCCGAGATTTATTGCACTAGTTTCTACCTACACAGGTCCTGGATTTTGCTTATACATCCGGCATACGGCGCTAACAAAATTTATTATATCAATTTGCGCTGTACGAGAGAAACTATTACAGCTGTCCTCCGAATTGAAAAATTTGTGGACTTATCTGCTTACCTTTTTGCCTACGTACCTTTAAGGGGATCCTGCAGTGACAGGCGAACTCGAACGCGAATACAACGCCATCCCAAGCGGAACTAAAAATGTTGATAATATCGTCATTTCTAATCCCGGTTCTAAACCGCGTTTTTCATATTATCGATTTATCTCAGGGCAGTGCCACTATTTTACGCTCTCTGAACATACAAGGTCTACGTCTTTTTGGACGATCCGGTCCGTGCGGCCCTGGCTGCGATTGCAGACAAGATCCGGCAACTACGGTTGCACGCAACATTGCTCTTCTTGTCATTCTGCATCTGTATTTACATTACTAAAATAAAATTTAGATGGATCTTTTTTGTACGTATTGAATCTTACTTCTACTTGCACGATATTATTCCTACATGTTTTCCTAAGGGGAGGTGACAAACATTATGTATGTATAAACTGCAGAATTTGCGACAAATCGTCCAAACGATCGTTACGCATCGATAAATAATTCGTATTCCGCTTGGCGCGTATAACGGCCGCCGCGTATTTATATTGCTAATAAAACCACAACGATGCGACCATGGTCCGGTGGTAAAATTTCATCGTCGATTGCTGCCGACACATATACGAGCATCACAGAATTTCCGCTTGATGCGCTGTCGCGATATTTTCCAACAGGTCGAAGGAATCTTTGCGATGGGAACGCCGGCCGCGTTCCCATGTAAATGGATGGTCGTAAAAGCGCACGTGGAAAGTTTGCGCGCGCCAAGTTAGATTGATTTTCACCGCGTTCCGTCGCCATTCCGCTTGCATCGCGTACCCCGTTTCATTTCGCATCTTTATTCCCCGCTGTTTTTCCACGCGCTCCATCACCTGGGATTTCCGTGTTATTTTCCTATTATATAACGTTGAGATCTGCGGTATGACGTTTATTTTTTTTTTTACTATTACTGTTCTCGTTGCCGTTGCTCTTAATTTTTCTGCAATGCTCGTTTTATATTTCGGAGAAGCTAATCGCATGTACAATAACTTTGCTCAAGAATCGTAACGTAATCATGACGGGAATCATTTCGCATCTTTTCTCTCCCTCCCTCTCTCCCTCCCTCTCTTCCCTTTCTCTCTCATCTCATCTCATCTTGATATAAAGGAGTTTAAACCATTTCACTTACAACGTGTAAAGCCCAAAGTAATATTACTTTCCTTCTTCTTTACAGTAATTTCTTTACAGAGAGAATTTTCTCTTAGAATTTACCCTGAAAATCATGATAGTTGTAGGACAACATGTACTATAAAGAATTTTATGCGAGCTGCTATTCTGATTAATATCTACCATAATACAAAATATTAATATCTATTATTACAATAAAATATATAATATTTGATTAATTTTACTAAAATATATAGTAAAATTTTAATAATTTTTCAAAAATTACCAATCTGCTTGGTAATTTTTATTACGTTTGTTTGTATGTCTTTTGTATTTCAAAAATTCCTTGGTTGCCAAGTTGTCCCAAGTTTGTAGTGAATTTAACGGTAAAATTGAACGAAAAATTCTCTCCGTGTTCACAAACTCGAATCAATATTTCTTGTTAAATAATATCTTTCTTGTTAAATATCTTAAAGTTTAGCAAATAATAATCTATTGATATTATACGAATCCTATTTTTGAAAACTGTTCTAATTGTGACGTGCGTGGATAAAATTTCTTTTGCACCAAGTAAACTTTATCGTCTCAAGCGATCGATATAAAAGACTTTAATATATTTTTTTAATATCTTTGCGTCAATGTTTATAACTTGATATATAGTAGGTAACCAAGATACATCCAATGTATTCGGAGCTCAATGTTGTAAAAGTTTCTTCGCTCTTTGCATTTGTGCAATTATTCCTATATACGTATCTCTAAATCTGAACTTTCATCGTTAAATCTGTATTTTCGCCCTCTTAGTAAAATCGATTAGGGCTTCTACAGTAGCGATGCGGTATAAGAGGAGCGAAACGTGCTTGAACGCAAAGTGTTGTAACTCCGACGACGCAAAATTCCTTCGCGCGCAAGCTTATTATCGTCATCCTTGCGAGCGTTTAATATTACCGTTTATTTTCGCGAACTTTGCGAGCGTACTGCGACCGGGAGCGGAACTTACGCACCAGGCGTGGGATCGCGAAATAAACTTCCGGAATCTTCCCTCTCTAGATAGAACCCGGAGGATAAATATCTTCCTCGCAGTAAGTTTCGTCCGTAACTGTACGCCTGGAAATTCTAATCTCGAAATATGCGAAATATGAGATATACTAAATATGTAATTCCGTTTTTGCACATCCCTTATCCAGCCATATTCGAAATCGTCGATCTTTTCATCAATGTTTATATCTTAGGTCTTCAAATCTTTTGACATTATGAATAATTGTTTTTTCTGAATTTGGTATTAAATTTTTGTTAATAACACTGTTCAACAAAAAAAAAAATGCACAAGAATATGAATAATCGTTTCCTGCAGTTGCGGAGCCAAGAGGGCCGATATTAAAATTAAAAATTTGACCATTTTTAATTTTCCATGTTGGCTCCGCCATTTTAAATTTATTAACTTTGACATCAGATTAGTATTCAGCCTGAAAAACCCTTAGGGGGTTTGAATAACTTAGTTAAAAAACTTTATAGATGCTTAATAGTCTATGTAAATCGCAACTTTGACGCAATAGACTCTATTTTAATGTTTAATATCTTTTTAACCTTGTTGGCACAACAAATTCCTTTTAAGACCTGAAAGTCCTATAACAACATACTTAATTTTGATTGCAATAAAACTTCTCTAAAACTTCACATATCCTAGTCATAATATGCCAAAATACTATACTATTATAAAATAGCCCTTTTTCGCAACTTTAACTGCAAATTTCTCAGAATTGTGACGTGATAGAGCAATTTGGTATAAACGAGATGGTCCAAAATTTCATATTCAGCGTCTAAAAAAACTATAGGAAGTGATTATTCTCGTTCTTGTGTTAAGAAAAATAATTTTTCGTTGAACAGTGTAATAGAACTTTATAATAGCAGCCTGAAATTTATGATACACTATAGTTTAAATAACGCTTTATGAAGCATACAATAAGCACCGAGTACACAATAAATGGAGAATAATAATAAATACCGATGCATTGATGTTACTCGAGAAAACATACGGTATAATACCCGTATTTCATAATTATTCAATGGAATTGTGTTCTACGGTCTACAATTAATAATAATACTTGTACATTAATTGTTTACCAATAATGTTATAAAAATAATACGACGAAATATACGCAAATATTTTGGAATACGCGAAAGTATTTCAATCTTTTCTTTCGTTTCGACATTCTCCGGAAGACGGTAAGATCGAGAGTTACATCGAGGGAGGAATTCCATTCTAACGGCGGCGCGTAAAAAATATCGGTCTTGAGAGGGTTAACGCGAAATCGATACGTAGATGACGTGCCGCCGCGCGCCGCGATATATCGCGCTCGTTTCGGGTATGTCGAAATGTGTCGTCGTAGCATCCATTAGGCCGTCCGTTCTACGAAGCTCGCGCTTGTGTCCCCCTGTGTATGTAAACGCGATGCAGTCTATGCACTATGCAATCGCGAGGAAGTAACGGGGGAAGCGCGCCCGAATAGGCGAGCCACGGGCGTGCAATCGAGCGGGTTGAAAACGGCACGCTTGCGAGAATGCGCCGCGAGTGATGCAGGATGGCACTAACGAGACACGTTCCTATACGGAGCAACGCTTTGTGTGTCGACAAGAGTGTACCAGCCACGACGAAAGAGCTCTTGACAGGAGCTCGCACTTTCTTCGGTATCGATCACCTATCCTGTTACCGTTACCGTTATCCTTTCACGAAAATCGAGCAATCGAGCTTCTTTGACTTCGAAACACGAGCAGAGTCTCGAGACACGATGGTCTCAAGACTCCTTTGGCAAACCTATACAATTCTATTGCCAAAAATGAGTGTTCTCATTGAATTTAATCTCACTAATTCTCATACACTTTTTGCGGTTGACCTTTATTTACAACGGCTATTAATCCTATACATTACTCGCATGGAATGTAAAATACGCCCCAGCTTTAGAATTCTATTAAATTCACAGAGTAAAACTTTTTTTATCGATCGAATGCCGCACAAACTGTTTCACAATTAGAGAAGAAAAGCGTTTATTTTTATCTAGAAGATGTATAGAATGCTATCAATCTTTATTTAATCGTAAATCGTCGAAAGAGGATCGAACAATAAAAATTGATATGTGATGTTGGCTGGTAAAATACACCCTATGTGAGTAATTATGTTAAAAAAGAAACTACGTGAGTAATGTAGACTTTAGAAGTATGGCAATATAAGTAATATGCTTCAGTGTAGGGCTTCTAGGATTAACTTAATCGTTAAAATTATGTCACGCTTTACTCTATCCATCGATTATCTCTCATCATCATGCGCGCCTGCTGTTAAAGAGATTAAAGTCGAGCGGATCTGGACTGAAGTAGGTAGTTAACGTTTTTACGGATTAATGTTACGAATTATTCTTCGAGATAGTTATATCCGTTCGTGACTGACTTTTTCGAGTTCTCCTCGGCGAATTTCTCTGGCGAAATCCCAGATTGCCGTTGTCGTCCTCGATGACGACAACGCTGGCTAGTGTCTGACATCGTTTCATCTGTCTTACGACGAAGCAATGGAAAAATCCCGATGAGTCAGACGAAATCGCATCAAATTGTGTGAGAAAAGGAAAAGGAGTGGAGGGTGAGCGCATCCTTTTCCAGGAAGCAAATCGATGAGATTTCGTCTGGTTTTACGACGCTATATACGTAGGTGCACCATTACTGCCCAGCAGGGCGATTCTCTAACTCCTTAACGTCCTTAACGACAGTTTCGGTATTGTTGCGCAGCATTTTTACCGTATATAATACCTGCGCAACGATACCGAAATTGTCGTTAAGGACGTTAAGGAGTTAGAGAATCGCCCTGCAGGACCGGCTCTTCTTCGTCTCCCATTGGCCGAATTTTATCAACCATTTCCCTTCTTCTCGCTAATTAGATCACGCCAAGAATATGCGAACAAGAGCTTTTGAAATTTATCGCGACCTAGTCCTCTCGCTAAGAACTCCTCTTGAAGCCGAGCGAAGAGCGAAGAGCTCTCCGCGGATCGGAAATTTGCAGCGAACTTTGTCGAAACAATTTTTGAACTTCCTACATTATTCCATTTATGACGTCACATATCGAATAAAATTAACATGTGATTAGGCGAGAATATTAGTTAAATTTTTTTGTGCTGATAAACGGAACGACATTTTCTAGCGCTATACATATATGTATAGTCGTCCTACTTTATTGTAACACTTTTATATAAACATCTTAATTTAATCGATGTCAAAATAATTACGCATGAAAATTACGTAGGTGCACCATTACTGCCCAGGACCGGCTCTTCTTCGTCTCTCATTGGCCGAATTTTATCAACCATTTTCCTTCCTCTCGCTAATTAGATCGCGCCAAAAATATGCGAACAAGAGCTTTTGAAATTTATCGCGGCCTAGTCCTCTTTAAATTCATGTATGTCGATATTTTTGACTGATTCATAATCACGATTAAGGAGTAAATTATAAGTATTAGTATGTTTATAAGTATATTTATAAGTATTAGTATATTATAAGTATATTTTAAAATATTTAGGTAGAAATATATTCTAAATTTATTGTGAGTTTTTACACATTTTCTGATTATTTTTTAAAGTTTTTAAAGTTTTAGAAACATACGTGACTTCGCGAGCAAGTATACGTGATCGTGTGACAAAACGCGGTTTGTACTACTTGCGGCGAGCGCCACTCGTAATTACGGCTATACTACTTAAATAGAGTAGTGTCCGATGTAATATGTATATGTATCGACCTCGACTACTTAAATTGGATACTTTTATCAGCAATGTGATCGAGCGTTTATTTTCTCATTACTCCTTTAATTTTTTTTTTTTTTTTTTTAATTAAATACTGTATTTGAATACTATCGACTTGATGAAATAGGCTGCATTCTGATATTCACTGTCAGCAACTTTCAGTACTGAAAATCTATAGTATACGTGACGTAAAATATAGATTTGCAGTACTGACAGTGAATATCGGAATGCAGCCATATTAATTTCGAAAATATACTTTCGTGTGATAGTTTTTTAATATTTTTTATTGTTTTATTATGTACTCTATATGCGATAGTCAGAGATATTAGCAGCCGATAGTAAATTGCTTTTAAGGATTGCAACATTAAAAAATCTTAAAGAGATATGTAAATCTTATTTTATTATTATATCATTATATCATTTTATTATTATATCATTATATATCATTATGCAAATTTAAGCAAGCTCAGTTTTGAGAGATATAACTTTCGAAGTAAAATGTCAATTTAGACGTAGTGTCAACCGCATCAAAATTTTTAAACTTGGATTTACATCACTCTCGTTTGAATATGCGAAAGTTCGTTTAGGTTAAGTTTAAGCCAACTGCTGACTCTGACGTGTATGTTTTTCCACAGGTGGAGGAGATCCGCGAAATGATAGATAGGATCCAGACGAATGTGGAAGATGTGAAGAAAAAGCACAGCGCCATCCTCTCCGCGCCGCAGACCGATGAGAGTGAGTTTAATTTATCATCTTGTACTTATCCCCATTTCTTACGCGAAGTACGTGCATATATCCTCGCGGCTGCTACCGCGGGGTGGAGCTCGATTACGTTCCGCGGGAGCAAAAAGCGAGTTCGTGTTCAACGTGAAAATCTCTGTTTCCGGAAATTTCCGGTCATATGAAACGATCGGTCTGAGGATTAAATTAAACGATAACTGGCTTGATCAAATATTAGCGCATTGTGTGCCAACGCCGAAGCATCTGTTTGCTCCACTCCTGTGATCATTTATGTGAGAGGTTCAAACCGATTTCGACATTTTCGATTGCGAACCTCGTTAATGCCAGATAAAAATAATTCCTACGTTTATTGATTAAATATATAAATAGGGGCGAGATAGTCGTTGTAGAGAATGCTTTTTTTTGTATTTACAGCACGTCGAGAATCAAATTCGTCATTATATTAAAATCTAATCGCTGCTATTTTTATACTTAGTAATTATAATTATAGAAATTATATTTATATTGCTGAATATAAATAACATACTGACAATTATTCTCTCGGATACCGATTCGCCAGAAGCGAGAAGAGAATGTTCAGGTGGGCGAATCATTCCCGCTTTGTTCCCGGTTAACCGCTTATCCTCCGCGAACTCCTCCGTCGGAGGCTTGCTAAGAGTCAAATTCAAATTTGCTCTCTGTACATAATTCAAGAACTTATCCGTCTTTCTGGGGTCGATTTACTCGACACTGGCAGGCTTTCAAGCCGGTCGATTGCATCCCGGTCCATCGGCAGGATACATCCCCGCTCATCTTCGAACGTCGATGCTGAATATTTCATTCGGCTGAACGCATGCCGTTGCTTGCCAAAAAACTCTCGCTGAGCATATCGCGTCGAAATCCGATATTCCAGAGCGACGTTTTATTATTGGAAAGAGCACGGTATGATATACAACGGACTTTCGCGAACTTTAATGCATTAAACCTTGCGCGCACGCAGAAAAATTCAGGGTCTACCGAATTTTTAATATACATATGTAATATTTTGAATTTCTGACATCGTTAAAGGACAACCTTGATCATATTGATGGGATTAGTAATTTAAGCGCAACTAACGAAGCTTGTAAACTTTAACGCAAGTGTAAAGTGTAACCCGATCCAGAGAAAGAACTGATGGAAGGTTGAGCAGCCGTTAATTGAAAAGACTTGAGCGAAGTAGTTTCTCCTGGAGGATATTCCGTATAATTATCTCGCTCATTGCGAGAAACGACTGGGAAATCATTCGACGTATCAGCTTTCGTAATTTCGCGCGAAGATAATCGAGCCTCGATATTCCGATAAGCGCGGCGTCCGCGCCGTCAAATTCAATAGAAATGCAATGCAGGAGACTGGTTAAATTTGAAAAGTGGCTGCCGGAGGGAAGAGGTAAAAGAGGTGGTGGAGTGGCCAGGATGCTCGCGAAAGAGGGTGGGAGACATAAGAGGCACGATAGAGAGAGAGAGGGATGGGACACTAGTGGTAATCGTCCTTGCCCTGGTTGCCATTGTAGCTGCTGGTAGCCGGGGTTGGGTTGTCATCCCTTACACCTTCATCCCCCGGCATGAGCAGGCGCGCGCGCGTGTTTGCGACGGCTGTGGCTCCTAACCCTTTGTTTATGTGAATCGGACGCCGACGTCCGCTGCAGATTAATTAATTATTAATGGTACTTTCACTGATTATGCTTTATTTTCTAGGAAAAGTCGTAGAATATAGATTATTGAAACATCGATTAATAACATTCCGGAATGCTTCCGGGGAGCGATTGTGAGATGTATGCTGCTCTAATGAGACCTGGATCTAAGATCCGAGTTCAAATTTAACAAAAAAATTGGTTTTTATTTTCGATCGCCTCTTTTCGGAAGATAGGTAATCACTGATAGTATTGCCCTGAGAGAATCCCTCTATAAATACAGACAGAGATGGGCAAAATTTTATTCGAATAATAGATATAATAAATAAAAGAGGCAAAGCATAATTTATTCGTAAATGAATTCTTATTTGATTAAAAATGTATTCGATTAAACGATAATTTAAATAAATTCTTATCTAAATAATTATCATTTTTATTAGAAATGTTTTATTTTTAAAACAAATTAAAATATTAACAAAAAATCAAATAAGCAAATTCAGTATAATCAAACAGAAAATTAAGTTACATATAATCAGAAAGAAATTAAATTACATATTAATGCTTATATAGGATATACATATATGTATAGCAATTTAAATCTTTCCTTGCGGTTAACACGAATAACGTAAATAGTGCATAGTACAGCTAATATAAGTAATAAATAATACAAATAACGGGTGAAATTGTAATTAAATAACAAACTAAAATTTTATTTGAATAATGCCATCTCTGAATGCATACTGTCCTCCAGGTTGGGGATTGTGTCATTGTGTGTAGGTAAGGCTGATAACCTTACTATGGAAAAACCCATTGTTGCAAAGAATTTAACAAAAAGAAGCCGGACAGCTTACACGGCTGAATAGAAAAAAAATTGTTAACAAGACTAAAACCCATCTTGGATTGTAATGCCAGAAGAAGGCACTTCTGGGGGAGGGGGGGGGGGAGGAGATTTTTAGTGAATTGTAAGATTAGAAGAATTTGATGTTAAGGAATCGTTTCGTGGATACAAATAGAAAAATTTAAAATCCATACTGATCCATACTGATCGCGTTACATGCGAATATTAAGATAGCTGTTACACTAATATACTGCATATGTCATAATATTATAAAGTATAATATTTTACAAAATAATGAAGATTTTAAAGCTACTTCTTAATGTAAATATAGTTTGATAATATAGTTTGCGTTATTACATGATTTTTAAGAGCAGTCAAGTCGTGCATATATTGATATAACGCGAAATCGCCAAGTTTTAACATTAAACGAGAAAGTAATATTGATAATGAGAAATGAGATAGAGAAGAGGAAAATTACGTTACGCTAATTGTAAGTTACGCTGTGTGACTTCACGCTAATCTGTTTAGAAATCTGGATAAATGTCGCGCAAACATGCAGTTATACGTTCCTACGTAGCTTGTCGATAATTTCGAGCAAGTAGATTAACCTCCCGCAACTGAGGGATTAAGTAATATCCCGTACGAGAGAGAGAGCGAGCGAGCGAGCGAGAGAGAGAGAGAGAGAGAGAGAGAGAGAGAGAGAGAGAGAGAGAGAGAGAGAGAGAGAGAGAGAGAGAGCGCAATGCCTGCTAATTACTATTAATACCTCGACCTTGTGCATCGAAATTCCGTGATAATTTACCCGTGGCTTAAATTATCCGATATATTATGCATATAATCTTTACTCTTTGACCTCCTCAACCGGTACGTCCATACATCGTATCGGCCTATATTGTTCGAGCAGGATGCGAGTGTATTTCCATAGCTATCTGTCGCTCGGTCTCTTTCAGCTTCGCTCTTCTGTCTACCTGAGAAGTTCTGACGGCGAGGCGGCTAAGCCCTAGATACGTCAAAAAGATTTCTCCGTCTGTCCGTGTGTATATATGCACGTACCTTCGAACACTTACGTTTATTGCAACTTTTTGCAACGTAACCGTCGCCGTAGCCGTCGGAGCTTGAACGAACAGTAGCAAAAAAAATAAAAAAATGAGAACATGCGTTTAAGACGTGTATCCTATTTGGCGAGACTGCGTTTAACTCGCGATGGCGTACTATCGTCGCCTTCGCGATACACAATTACGCGAAATGTACCGATTTGTTTAAACAGTCGCTTTCGCGTAGATTGCAAGAGTTCTTTTCGTGAGCGAGCAGAGATTACGATGGGAGATCTTGTAGAAACTAGACTCTTGTAGACGTGATTCGAAACGTATTCTCGCAAAGAAGAGAGAGAAAAACTTTATTTTTGTATTTTTATTTTCACGTTTTTTTTTTTGTCTTTTACCATTAAATTGTTTAGATTGCTTGCTTCAAAATAATATAATGCATCTTTTATATATCTCTTTCTATAAGTTATTGATGAATATTGATACATATTTGACATATGTGTATATGTGTATGCAAATGATTTAAACGACAAGCCGAAATAAAACTGCGTTAGTTGTAACGACGGAGGGATGATAATTTTTTGTATAATAAAGATGATATAAACAACGCTTTTCTTAAAACGTTGTGTAGCTCTAAAGTAAGCTGTCGGTTTCTAAAATAAAAGCTAGACAGAATAAAATTAATGACAACTTGTACATCCGATACGTTTTTGGGTCGTTCGATTCCAAACAGCTGCGAGAAATACATGTATATACCGTCGAGATATACGCGAGACTGTTCACAACGCGGATACGAGCGTATACGTGAACGAGATGAAGATAATCGGGCCTCGTGCACGTCGATATTGTTGTCACTCGCGGCGATCCGGTGGAAACGGGTTAAACGGTTTTAGAAACTGTGTCGCTGCGCCGCGCCGAATGCTTCGTTAGAGGGGCAGCACGCGCGCGGATTACGGGCGATAACGACGACGCCGGGACACCCCGCGGGATCGGCGCGGCGTTTACGCATTTGTTGCGGCGAACGGCTCGATAATCGATCGTTCTCACGTCACTTACGCGCTCGAGGCCGCGAAACAATCGTCGTTGTTCTCCCTGCGCGCTCGCTCGCTCGCTCGCTCGCTCGCTCGTCCCGCTCATAGGCCGGAACTTCCCTATAATATGCTGGAATTATTCACACGTTTGAATCGCTGCTACGTATTTCCGCAAGCTAATGACGATATTCGTTAAATATACAACGCGCAATTCGCGCATTGTCCTCGATGAACAACCGCTTTAATTAGTAGCCCATTTCCTCCGTATTTTCGCCCTCGTGTCCGTTGATTAACCTCTGGAGACCTCCGGAGCTTGTTATTTTGTTTTTAGCGGAAGTGCAGCGAAAATTTCACAATGTAAATTCCGCCTCGTTTGCAATATTGATTTTTCTACCGGCACGTGTATGTGTGCATGTGTGTACCACGTGTGCATTAAATGCCACTAATGGTTTTAAAATTAATAATGTTTAAACCCACGGTACATGTTCCCGGTCATGAAGATCAGATGAAAGCGATGTTTACGCGGTATACTATTTAATAACTTGGTTGGACTGTTCGATTATTAATGATTTATTAGCACTGCCGAAGAATGTAAACAAGTAATAGCGTGAAAAGTGCGAATCTTGATATAATCGTTGCATAAGATAAGTCACCTATTACGCATGCAAAGATAAAATGATATTGAAGGTATCGTGTATGATACCTGCAAATACGTGAAGAGATTAAATCGTTCCCGCGCAATCGTCATCTCGTATAGGATTTCCGGTGCGTAATTAACCCGTAGAGAACGGGAAGCCTATTTTTAGGCTCTACAGGGGTCGCTTATTTTTCGTGGTATAACACTTTAACACATATCTGGAAGTTATAAATAAATATCATAAAGAGCCATGAAAAAAACTTGCCCGTCCTTTAAAGGTTAATGGATTCTCTTCGCGACATGCAATTATAAAAAGTCATCTCGAACGCGCGTTCGTGTTCACATCGTGATTATGTAAATATGAAAAAAAAGAAATCTCAAACGCGTAACACGAGTCCGCGTGTGCTCCGCGCTGTTACAGCATCGATGTGAACGCGCACCACCTGCCGACGCTGCTAAATAGTATCACGAGAATAGTCCTGCGCTAAAAATAGCTTGAAAAGTCAGTGCGATGGAGAGGCGGCACTCGAGTTACGCGATGCCGTTCATCGATCTACCGCCAACTGCCGCGTATCAGCAAGAACGCGGATGGGAGCGTTTTTAAATCGGCAGCCGCGAAAAAACGGACCCTTGCGCTGAGGTTCCATTTAAATGGAACGATTCTCGACGCGAAGACTTCGGTTGGGATATTCCAGTGGAACCATCGTCGTGCCCGATCAGTTTTAAATATTTCATTACGTGCACGCGTTCATCGACTCTAGATATCAATAAATATTGGCACACAGGGGATCAAGTAGTAATTTCACGTAAATTATAATTAAAAGGATCTCGCTCGTGTGTCTGAAACCAACAAAGGAAAAACAAGGGCCAATAATCAAGCAAATAGGAAATTGGAAATAAACTTTTAAATTTGACTATCTACTGTTTGCTCGATTATTGGCCCTTGTTGGGCCTTTTCCTTTGTTGGTCACGTAAATTATATTTAATATTTACACAGTTCTATGCCGAGATCTGATTCTAATAATTTAAAAAAGGAAAAGAATTTAGTTTTATTGATCATCTCCTCAGTAACTCAACATGAGTAATTCTGCGAAATTCTTTAAGCAGAGAGAGAATCCGTGTTCTTATTCGCACGTTTATCGCCAGATGCGCTTTTTTAATCCTCATTTCCAGTTTGACATTGAACTAAACCGATTAAAACCGCCAACCGACTTTCCTCCGAGTAAAGTAGGTATTAGTCGGCTAGGGATAACGTAACTTGCAACAGGTTGACGTTGATGGATAGCAGGGCCTAGCCGTTATATATATATATTTTTTACAAGTTTTTTGCAGTACTCGTTTCTCATTTTCCACCATTGAAAACTCTAACTGCCGAAAAGAACGAGATATACGACCCGTTCGCACCTGCGCCGCTAAAACATCTTTTTTCTTTTTTTTTAAACGTGGAGAAATCTACTACTGGGATCGCCGGCCGTAGCCAGGTTTGCCCAGTAGCCCCCTCTAGATTATAAGAGGGGGGAAGACCCCCCCCCCCGCCCCCTGGGAGGGACGGAGGGGGAGTGCCGGATTTTTACCGGCTAAAACTCCACGATGGTCCTCACGGCGCTTTTGTGGGAGGACCCCGGGAAACGCAATGATTCTTCCGGGGCCGCCGCTAAAACATCTGACTTAAATAATTTCCACGAGTATTGCTACAGCGTGTAATTGTTGAAAGAATCCAATTAAGCAAATTCATACACTGAGAAAAAAATTGTTAATCCGAAAAAATATTTAGTCCGATACGTTCAACTAAACATTTTAGTTAGTTAACTAAACATTAGTTGTTTCAACAATTTATTTAATTTCTTTAATCAAGAATTAATTAATTCAACTAATGTTTAGTTAACTAACTAAAATGTTTAGTTGAACGTATTGGTCTAAATATTTTTTGGGATTAACAAATTTTTTTTCTCAGCGTATCATCGTAATCGGTTTTCTTTCAGTCCTGATCAGTAGTCACAGATGTTGCACGTTTATTCATTTCACAAAATATTGAGAACAAATATTCAGTAAATTAGTACCGCAGTGTCATAACAGTAGCTCTTTTGTAATCGTTTATACATCACATCAAGCATAATATACATCAAAATTGATGTATAATATGTCAGTATTTTGACTTCTGATACGATATATGTCAAATATATATAGCCAAATATGTACCTATTATCATATTCAAATGTATCCCTAGGGAACGAAGCAGAATGAACAGGTGTCGAAATTCATCGAGCGTCGACATAGAGGATCGGATATCCCGTATATGTTTGGCTAGAAATAGATTTTAACGTTGGTGTGCGCCGCTTGAATAAAGCAGCTATCATCTTGCGGCGAACATTTACGCAAATATAAACTGTTGGCCATCGCTGTCTGTCAACGTGGCAGATGCAGGCGCGACAGTCGTATGCTACAAGTCGCCCCGTGCCAAGCTCAGACGGCGGATAATTCATGCTCGACGTCACCGGGTTGATCCTGGCGCGACGTCCTAGAGGACTCCGTCCAATCTTATATACGAGAATTGCACGTTGTCGCGACGTGTACGTGAAGGAATTTACGGGGATTCTTTTGCTTGGAAAAAGCATAAACCTGCTTGATCCGAGCTTTTCCCTTGAATTATTGTAAAACGACGATTGATTTACCTCGCGTTCGCGGTACGAGAAATTATTTGGAGCATGTTTATTAGCTGCACAATGCAGTTATGACTAATCATATAAATTGTATAAAAGTATATACATATTTACACTGTTAAATATTAATTAAGGATGAAATTTAAATACCTTGAGTTAAATAACATTTGTTATTTTTAACTACCATATGTTAAAATTTTTTATTTTAACACAAAACAGTATTATTTTAATTATTGGTTTTAGTTGAATTAACATTGTTCTAGTTAAATGACATATTGAGGAGAAGCAGTGACGACCTACAATTTAAAATGACTCAATTTGAGTATAATTTGACATTATAAATTTAACAGTGCATAGTTACAATTAGAATATATATTTATTAGTTTCAATTTAGTAGAGTTACGATTCTGATTTTTAATATTTGAGAGATGTATAGTGATTTTGATCATAATAAATGATATTTTTACAGTTACATATACGTGAAAAAAAGATTTTCCCGTTATAAGCTATTTTAAAACGTGTGATATATGTTAATTTTTTTTGGCAGGTATAACTAAATGTGTAAAAAATTGTAAGCCGACGCAAGACACGTGCGAGATACCGTTAGGAAAAACTGCGGTATATATTTCCCCTTTTCATTTTGCGGTATACATGTTCTCTCTTTTATTTTCACGACGTTACACACACAAGAACACAGTACGGAAGGTGTCCGTCTGCATCTGTTCTGGAATGTAAATTTTCCGTTAACGTTTTATTAGCGCGACAGATTGCAATCGAATGCATCTCGCATGCATATTCGAGAAGATCGAGTCGAAACACACGGTGAGTTACATCGTGTCGCTATAAATTAAAACGTAGAAATTTATCTTTCGTTGCACATGTTCTCGCACGAGAGGGCACGAGAGTTCAGAAGAAAAAAAGAAAACTAGGACAAATGTATACAGCAGTAGAACTTTTCCGACTAAGGAAAGAAATTCCGTGTTTCTTCCTTATAATTAAATGTATAAAGAAGTATTGTTACAGCGTGTGATTGTTGAGATAATCTAATTAATCAAATTCTTTCAAAAATCTTTCAGAAAATATCCTTACGTCATAAGATGTACTTTTAGCAGATGTGACAGCGGATACGATATTTTCTCTCTACCTTAACAGAAGTTCGCTCGAGCTCCTTCGCAGGCATCCATAGACCGAAGCCAATTTATTATTATTTCCTGACTGCAGCGCGTGAACTTCTTCTCGCGCATAGAAAATTAAGTTTACCGGGACTGAAGTATGGGGCGCCGTTGACGAAAACCTGTTTTATAGAGGCACGTGACACGGATGAGCAACTTGTAATTTTTTTTATCGTTTTTACGTCGTATACCTATATGCGTGTGCACACACACACACACACACACACACACACACACACACACACACACACACACACACACACACACATGTGCATCGCGTCGACGTCGTTTGCGCGACACGAAAATTTCATTTTCCGGTAAATGTCGCTCCGTGACGGAGACGAATAGAAATTCCTTCCTTGATAGACGAACAGGAATTCCGTCTTTGATAGAAATCTTTGAGAGACCCCCGTAATTAGGCTTTTATACACCAACAAAACGGGACGTTGCGTGGACAAGTAGAGTGCTGACAACGTAATTAATCTTTAACCCTTTCGTTACTCAAGGAAGTTAGGGGAGACCGGGGCTCGTTGGCACAAGAGGCAAGTTGGCAATGCGTTTCGTTTATGTATTTATAGCGAAAAAAACAATGGAAAAGTTATCACAAAATATCTCTTATATGACATAGGTACTTTTCCCAAAGTTTTATTTTAATCAAACAAGTATTACAATAGAAAAAGAGAAAACTGATTCAAGAGGTGGCAAGTAAATTTTCGAGCGTTTCAAAATATCGTACACTGAAAAAAAAATTTTTAATCAAAGAAATTATTTATTTAGATTGTGGCCAAGAGATTATTTACTTGATATAATACACATATTTATTTAGAATTAGATATTACTTAATTTAAATAAAAATATTTAATTCTAAATAAATATGTGTATCATATTAAGTAAATAATCTCTTGGCCACAATCTAAATAAATATTTTTTTGGATCTAAATATTTTTTTTCTCAGTGTATTAATGTTCTTCAGCTTGAGAAGTAAATTAAAGTGACGTATCATTAGTTGAAAGAAAAGTTCCTGTTACTACACGACATGTTATTTTGACTAACAACAGTAATTTATTGTAATAAAATGACTGAAATAAAACGTATGTAGGGATGGGGTATGTTGGCTTCATATCAAGACACGCTTAGCTTGACTTGTTGCCGCGCGCGTGAGACCTGTTTGAGCATGTGATTTGTTACCTACAATGCTGATATAGAAGCTAGATACATATTTATATTAATATTTTTATGTTGAAGAAAGCTAAATCTAAAATAGTTTACAATTGTTTTTCTGCAACAGCATTTTGCTATTCGATCATTACAAAATAACTTTAAAAGATACAATCTTTATCAAGAAGTACATATCTGTTACCCGTTTTGTGTTTCTATTACGTTTTCATTAATTTAACATGGACTTTTGTCGCATAGCCAACTTACCCTACTATCGGGGTAAGTTGGCTGCAATACAGCCTCTTCGTATTTCACTTATTACAAAGAAATTATACAGTATACAGGAGTGTTCCTGGCATGAAAATGTAGAGAAAGGTTCTCTCTATCATATTAGTACTGTTTAATCATGATAATTAGTTGTATAAAAACTAAATTGCCGAAATTGTGAAAACGGTGTCAACGAACCCCGATCTCTCCTACGGCATTGCCACGGACCGGTTTCCCTTCATCGTATTTAAATCTCACGTAAATAATTCTCATTGTTATATTGTACGCTGGAATATGAGGATACTAATAGGAGATGATAATTAAAATAACTTTTTTCAGAAATTAAAATTTTATGATAAATTTGCTGATTTCTTTCCCCGAAGATTTAATTGAGCGTCATTTCTTTTAACTCTCGAGATTAAACTTAGCATTTAAATTATAAATAAATTATAAAATATTCTGTTCGCTTTACTTGAAGTTAAATCAAACATAAACATTTGTCATCTATTTGCATGGCTAGAACTAAAAATTTTTTGCTATATTTCGGTACCTCCACATTTTTCATTGAAGAAAAATTGTCGCGGAGATGAATTTTCTAGACGTTCGAGACAGTTAATATAAAATTCTCTGGCGAATGCAATCCATAACGGACGGTGTTTCGCGACTGCAATGTGGTCGTTTGAAAATCCGTACGATAGAAGTCGCAGGAGAAAACCGCGTAAACCGCGAGACAGATTTGTCAGCGGCTGTCACGGTAACGAGCAAATCGATACGTCCAAAATCGAACGAGCACCATATACCGCGTTTCTCAGCAAAAGCGTTCCGCTGGTCCCATGATAGGTGGCCATTTGTATTGCCGTAGGGCACTAAAATATATCCTACTCGCGTAAAATATGGAGATATATTTCTCTTTTTGAGTTATTTCTGATGCAAACGCGAGATGATTTCTTTCTCTCTTATGATATTCGACGGCGATGAATCGATTTCCGTCTTTAGTGTCTGATTAGAGACGGCTACAGAGGGTTGCCTGTTCGATCTTTTTTACCGCCATTTCCGACAAGAAATTGACTTTTGCCATTGGTATCCGCTACACCGATCGAAACCGATCATCCCTCGACCGACGACAGAATCGACGTGGAATTACCCGCAAGATGTATAAGTTGCCTTTGCTCCTATACATTTCAGTCGCTCTCACGGAAATAAGGAAAAAGAAGGAAGATGACTCGCGTTCAGTAAATATCTCGACGTATCAAAGGAAATGATAAAAGAGAAATCGAGAGCAACAGTTGCGGAGACGCTCTCCCATGAAAATCTCTCCGTCGCGCATAAGAAAAATTACGGAAGATTAAACGGTTTAATTAAGCGTCGTTAATCGACGCAATGAGTCGCGAAGCGAACATCTTGCGCTTCGTTTTTCGCTCTTGAGATCTCTCTCTCTCTCTCTCTCTCTCTCTCGTTTTGCATATCCCAATCGTGACGTTCGCAGTTTCATGAAACGCGCGATGTTAATTAAATGTTACACTTTTCATTATCAAGTTTATCGGTCCACGTAACATCGGTGGTTTCCGCTGACGTGGATGTAATTCGCTATGTAAATGAAAGGCGCCTTCCGCGCGCGGATGTGTACACCTGTACATTTGCTACGACAATAAGTGTCATGTTCGTTTCGCGGTCGTGGAATTCAGCCAAGGTTGTGACGAGCGGCGCGGCGTGTCTGGCTAATTCGCGCGAGTAAAGTTTACTTTCGCGGAACAATTAGGTCGTCCTCTCCTCGTTGGAGGCAACGTGCGCAAGTTCGGCGTGGCGTTGCGTGGCGCACACGTGTGAATTAAGGCTGTCGGCGTTGCTCGCGTCATCGTTACAGGATAGTTGGAAATGCTGTTATCAATTATGTGTTCCAACGGTCCTACGCAATTCGAAGACGTGGGAGGACGGTTAGTGGTGATACGAGGGAGCTAAAAATACACCGACCGTGTATCTCCCTCTCGTATACCGAAAAATATATCACCCGCGAAAAATACCGGCCGTGACATTTAATCCCTCTGACGCGCGCGATCCAATTTCCACCGGGTGGCTGATCAATTACGATGTGATTGAGAAATTCGGCATGACGATAAGGCGAGTCCGTAATTTGTGAGATATCTATATCTATCTCAAATACGACGCTGTGACTAAAACATGTAGCGGAAAAATAAAAACACTCTTATTATATAATTCAAACCCAAGCTATCGATTGGGTCTACTTAGAACTTGATCGGTTGAGCGGTTATTGAGATCTCAAAATCTCGGGTACTCGCAACTCGTGCGTTCGCGTAAAAGAGTCACGGCGCGCGGTCTCGCTTCGCGTGTATTTGACGCGAGACACTGCCGTGTCTCTTGATGACGTTTACAAATTACGGGCTCTTGTCTCGTTCAATTTAAAATAGCGCCGAAATTTCTCTCCTACTTGCGAAACGTAATTTCTGACAAATATGACAATTGCGTCAGCAAATCAATATCGCTTGGCGCATAAAGTTATTATGATTGGCGGTTGAACATTGGCTTTATTTAATAAAAGTAATTTTAACGTCAATGGAAAAGGAGAAGAGATAATAAAATCGCAACGATTCGCAGGAATGAAATTGATTACTTGGTTGAGAGGATTCCTAAATAAGTACTAAACCAACCTTGGGTTTTGGGAGCTGAAGAAACAGTGCGGTGTAGCTATCGCAATTTCGCGTGGCTGCAATTTTAGGCTGATGGAAGGAAATATAATCAGATGGAGGGACTCTCATGGGATTGCTTAACGCCGTCGTAGTCGTACATCGCTCCCGATCGTCTCTCCCCCGAAAAAGATTCCTCCAGACCGGCGAGGGTGTCCGTTCGCGATAGAGTCGTTTTTTCGCCGGTTATCGCAACCTTACAGGAGGTACATTCGCGTTAGGAAAAGCCTAAACGACATCGTGGAATCACCCGAGAGGGAGATGTCACACGTTGATCCCAAGCCGCCGCGCTGGCGAATAATGGCATTTCTACCTATAGGAAGAACGTTTATATTTTATTATTCTCCGTGGATTGTCTCTCTCATGAAAGAGTGTGGTCTCAATTTCTATCAATAGCACACAGACCTAATTTACTGATTTTGGGGATAAGGGCTTGATTGCGATAGCTGAAAAAAGTAAGATTTTTTATAGATATAAATTTTTGTGCTTATTTTGATGACATTATATAAAATTTTAGATTTAGCTAAAAAAAGATTCATATCGCAGTTCTGTTCAGTGACCTATAAAATGTCAAAATTTTATCGTGGATTTTAACGTGGGCATTCGAATGAATCGAGGGAGTTAGGATTAATTGCGGAAAAGAGGATTAATTTCGGTAATTATTGGAGAGCGACAGTTATTTCGTATTTTATAATCTTTTTTGGAAGTCCGATTGTGACCGCGCTGACAATATTTTTGGAATTCGTTAAAGCATGCATAAAGTTTATAAGTCGAATTTACTTCGATTATTATATATACATATACACAATACTGGTGTGCTCGATATGTTCGACACTTTTTGCAAGAACGTCAATTTGTCAGTGAACGTAAGAGACTTAGTTCGCGAATTTATGGCCGGCACGACTTCTCGCTTTCTCTCTTTCTCTTTCTTTCAGGTCAATCGCCAATATGACAGGCGAGATATGAACGAAAAATATCGGGCTGTCTCGATAGAAATGGCACAATCTCGGGTCCATTTCGTGCCATTTCGCCCTGCGACGTTATATAACTCGGCGGGAAGATCCGGGAAATGTTTCGCCAGCCTGTTCGCTTCAAATGTATCGTGACGCGTTGGTGCCTGCGGTGAGGCTCGCGCGCGATGCGATAATAATATTATCTAACCGATTTGACGAATCTTTTGTCTTGCTCACGTCGACCCGGCAAATTTCCACTTGATAATATCCCTTGCAATATCCAAAAATGTCTGCTATTGATCATTTACATAATTGGGTCCGTCGGCGCATTCGTTTCGTAAGCATTTAAATAATCGATCGCGTCTGCGCCCAGACTGCTTGATGCATTCCAAATGAATGTTAATATTAATAATATGCGAGATCGAGTGGTAATTAGGACTATCTGTCAATTAAATTTGACATTCAATTTCTCTCAATAATAATCAACAAAGAGTCAAGGGTTATATCATTTGACACGTCCTTGTTGATACTGTTATTTCATATTATGAGATAAAAGTTGCACGATATCAAGTATTAACTTTGCACTATTAAGTATTACAATAGGCATAATATACATAATATTACAATATTACATATAGGCATAAATTTGATCTTAATTTTGGGTTATAATTTTTCGATATTTTGCTTTAAAGTGCTATTATAGACAACATTTTTCACAATGCATCTTTCGACGATTTTAATCCATTTTACACTTTGCTTTGTTTTAACTTAGACGTAGCCATAATGATTGAAGATTAATTATTTCCTTCGATTCTTCTTGCGTCTCGCCGACGCAAATGTCATTTCCTCGCATGCCGTCGCGAATGTTTTCCTTTCTCTCGTTCGTTATTACATTGAATGGAAAACCATCAGAACAGATTTGATACCGGCTTGCATTTACCAGGGAAAATATCATAGGGGTGAGCAGGAAGCTCAAGCAAAGTGTCCGATACTTGCGAGGATCAAGATGAGACTCAGTCGCACCTCCGTAGGTGGATGCGTGGGTGCGCGCGGAAGCGTGTGCATGGGGAGAGGTTACGGGGAAAGAGCTCGAGGGCAGAAAGTACGATGCCGTGGAATCGAGCGGAGGAGTCCCTTTACGAGTATGGGAGTACGGCAACGGGAGAGGGTGGGCGAAAGTTTGCGTATCGATCTACGCGAATGCGTGTGCTGGCTGGATTACGAGCTCGCGTATCGGATCACGTGGCAAATTGGTCCGCGTACAGACTGCGTCGGTCGGTGCGCGTTTCCCGGATAAAAAAATAATTCACCTGGTTCTGGCGAGAGAAAGTACTTTGCAATTAAAAAGAGCAAACGCGAGATGAACAAAGTAAAAAATATTTACATAAAAAATAGAAATGATATAAATTAGTTTGGATGGAGAGTTTATCCTTTTTGAAGAATACGCTAAATGGGCGAAAAATTGATTTCCTTTGTAGAGTCGAGAAGCGTGATTTAAAATTGTTTTTGTTACCTGGAATGGGTTGGAATGGGTACTTACGCTGAGTGCTTGAACTTCAAAAAGGACTTGAAACGAAACTTTGTGAAATCCAAGCTAACAAACATAAGTGTGTACAAACGGTATAATTGGAACGTACGTTACATGTTTATTTCGCTATATATATTTGATGTTTATAACTTTCTTTTTCTATTTCGATATAGTTTTGTCTAAAAAAGAATTAGAATTGTCTTTTTCACAAAACCTATAGCAGTAATTTCTACTCTTTCTAAACTGATTCTTTGGAGTTAAAGTGAGTAGAAATTTGAACATGAATTTTTACATATAATTCATAATTATATCTAATTATATATAATTTACAAGAGTTTTACGTACAGAGAGAATAATATTGGAATAGAAAGAAATATTAAGAGCACATATTACAACATTTTAATCTTAAATGTAGCCTTTTAAATGGTAAACATTTTATTTAAATTTTTAAGGATACTGTCGCTTTTAATACATTTAAAAAAATAAATTTTTGTATAACATATTTTATACATTTTTTTTATTACGTGCACATGCGTACACATATTTATCAGCCTTTTACGCGATATTTGTGTTGTTTACAAGTAATGAATTACTAATATTTTTTTAAATACCTTACTCTCTAAATCTGAATCAGTGACTATTCACTGATTCACAGTACTATTCACTGATTCAGATTTAGAGAGTATGAAATATTTTGAAAATAATTATAATTTCATGTCTTTTTTTATAAAATATGTAGCTTTCAGTATTTTCCGTATTTTGTTTACGCGTTTTATAATATTGTAGTTTATGTTAGTCTTTTATATTTACACCAGCGTTTTACAAATTTTAACTGATATATATACATGTTTTGTTTATGATCTTTTTAAAAAGATCTCTTTAATTTCTGGTATATACTTTATTCTCTCCTTCTCGATTCATGGGGAGAAAAGATTGCTTCTCGACATTCCATATCTATGCAGGAAATGAAAGTATCGTTTTGTATTTTACGAATCCTGACTCGCGGTGATAAATCTGTCTGAGTTTCGTCATCCGTCTGTCTGCTCTTAAACCGTCATACCGGCGAATTTTCTCCCATATTTTCGAGAGAGAAGGCGGCCTATTGTAATCGCACGGGAAAGGAAGGGCATTGATCGTGCAAGAGCTTTCTGAAGGCGGAAAACGTATTTCTCTACTTTTTCCCCGTCTCTCGGTATGGAGACGACAAGACAACATTGTTGCCGTCTTTTCCGAACACAGTTTCCAGAAAAAAGGTAAAAATCACTTCGCTTCAGTTTTCATTTAGTAGCATTTTTTAGAGCTGTGGAAGAGGTAAAAAAAAACAAGTTGTCGGCATGCACAAGTATTTTCTATTGAACCATCTATATAATTTCAATCAAACAAATTTTTTTGAACAGTTTGCTCTTGACTTGCTTTCAACTGAAATCATATCAAAGCAATTCAAACTTTCAACTTACAAATGATTGAAGATGAAGAGCTTTTTACGAAAAACTTTAGTAATAGCAAACTAATATTTTTCAGTTAAGGTAGTTGTATCGCGACAGTATTAGTCAAAAATAATGATCACACTGCAATACGATAATGTACGGAAAACTCTACATATCTGTGTAAAACTTTTGACTGAGCTTGTACTGTTTTCACTGTTTTTACTCGCGTCAGTAATGTCAGTATATCGAGCTCGTAACGCTCGCGTTAGTATGCTATCGAGGTTATTTTAAATAGAATAGAAGAAATAGAAGCGAAAATGTCTATTGAACGTTACAAAGGAAGATTAATGAGAGAAAAAGTATTGAAGAAAAGACTTAAACCTTTAGCGGCAATGTCTGAACTACATATATATCTAATCTTCATATGCGCAGTGTTGCAAGATCTTTACAGGTTAGCTGTCGTGTGCGTCCACCGCTATGAGAAATTGTATACTTTATGTAACAATTGCTTCAAAACTAGATAGACAAGGGTCTTGTACTTTTGTAAGAATATTTTTACAAGTCTCTTTTGTCATCTCTTTGTTTTTCATTAAAATCGTATGAGTAGTTTGATCGTTACAATTACAAACGTGATATAGAAAGCCGTTTTCGTTCTACGATACATGTAAAAAGTGCTAAGTTTGATTTCCATTATTTCAACTTTGGTATAGTCAAGCTTTTTCTACTTGCACGTGTGTGTAGAGCGTATTTACATTAATATGCTGTTCAAATTTTAAAAGATTCTTATGAAAATGGGTTTCACGACACAACTACCTTAATACAAAATGGGCAATAAATTAACAAAATTTTTATTTTATTTTTTATTACATTTGTAACTATAAATGTTATTTGCACTGAAAGATTCGTATAGTGAATTTTTTTCGTAATTAACAAGGCGACACAGTGATCTATATAATTGCGAGATCGCTATTGCATTAATATATTTAACAGTGACAACTGATGTCCTCTTTTCGCGATTTAAACACAAGGGATAATGGTAAACCACTTTTGATCTCTCCGATTTGCCCCTTGGCCTTGACACTTGTTGCCGCTTAGTAACCCTCCGGGCTTTTTTTCGCCGTGTTGTACGAATTTGTTCGCGCGACGAACAAAATAAAAAAAAAAAAGAAGAACTAGAGGGAGATTTCGAGAGGCCGGTCTTTTCAGTCGGGCAGCTCGTATTACCACGAATTAGCTGCCGGCCAACTGTTGCTGATTCGATGTCCTCGTCCTGCGAGCTGGCTCCTCCAATTAAACTCTACCTACCCCTCGTCGATCTCGTCGCCGACACCAGCTCCGGAAACTCCTGGGAAATAGTCAAGGGAAGCGCCCGGGAAAATCGGGCGTGGGAGATGCGACGGGGAAAACGAGGGAGAGAGAGAGAGAGAGAGAGAGATAGAGAGAGAGAGAGAGAGAGGAAGACGGAGAGAGTCGGATATGCGGAAGGTCGGAGGTCGTGGATTCAGAAGGTCGAGCACGTAAATCCCACACTGAACCCCTCCCGCAACCTCCTCTCCGTCCGATCCATTCTAATCACAAAGCGTGCAAAAAATGACGGACGTTGACGGGCGAGCATTATCGAACGATCGGATGTCGTCGACAAATTTGACTCGCTTTAACGTAGGTGTTAAGCTGGGCATAATAGGCGACGGGACGACCCCGTCTCCATTATCCTCTTCGTGTTATTCGCGTAAACGGTCGGCTGGAAAATAGACAGAAAATTGCGAATTAACCAAAGTTGCTGGTTCAATACCGCGTTGTTCTTTAAAGTGATTGCGATCGGATTGAAATTATGTCACAATTGACGCTATAGGATAGGGTAAAGTGCCTATTTCGGAACAGATCCTAATTCGGATCAACAAATTTGAAATGCCTCTCTAGCCGACTGTATCTACCATATGTGGATTTTTTTCACTACCGTCTATAGCTACAGACGGTAATGAAAAAAATCCACATATGATAGGTAGAGAGAAACTTCGTTGATCCGAATTAGGATCTGATCCGAAATAGACACCTTATATCGTTAACCTTTAGACGATGGGTACACAGTAAAAAATCGTGTGTACATAGCGGTCCATAAGTTAAAATTTTCTTGTGTTACTAAGATTTGATTATTATTTCAATGTAAAATTAACATACAACAGTTATGTTATTTTTTTCTTAACATTTTCATGTGTTACATTTATGTCAACGTGATAACTTTTAACACTTTATATATGTCATTTAGAAATTGAATATTATTTTAAGTTTTTTTAACACAATTACTTTAAAAAATCAATACGTCTTAAAGTTATTTTAACACATAAACAAAAGTTAAAGTAAATTTTCAAATAATTGTAAACTTTGACACACAAAATAATTAAATTTACTAAAATTAAATGTTTCTATTACACATAATTCAAGTAAAATTTGTAAAATAATTAATGTGTTAATATAACTTGAAAAATAAAGTCAAAAGAACAAATATAAATGTAAAGTATAGTGTCAATTAATTAACATTTCTAATTTGTCAATGAGTAACACACGATGAATGAGTCATTTTAACTTAAAATTTAGAGTGGACTTTCTGGGACATGTAAAAAATGTTAAAATTACGTATTATTTTTTACTGTGTAGGTTTTCTCATGACTTTTTATGAGATTTTGATTTATAACTTTCATATATGTATTAAAGTGTTATACTACGAAAAATAAGCGACCCCCGTGGAGCCTAAAAATAGGCTTCTCGATAGGTTGACAAAAATGGAAAAATTGTATGAAACATTCATATGAATATAAATTTCAGAAAAGTTATTATTTATATTAAGTTTCGAATGAGAAATATGGAAATACTTTTCGCCAAATCTTGTTATAAAAATATACTTGAAATTCAGAGCTAAAAAGTGCAAACAAATGCATAAGGACTTTGCGAGACAAATTTTTAGTTACGTTTATACATACGTTTAGTAATGTTTTGTATGTGATATATTTCGAAGCAAGGTATAACACACAGAGGCATATCGCATTCACGACACATAAACTTTGGTCTTCGACGAATACCTTTCTTTGAATATACTACTCATCGGCCATTCTCACTTATTTCCCTTAGATTCCCGAACTACGGAACTCAGCGACTCAAAAAACCCTTATACATGATATTTTAGCGGATAAATAGTTCAAAGCCTAAAAATAGACTTCCCGTCCTCTAAGAGTCTATCCAGACAAACTTGCATAGGTGCATAAGCATATGCGTAAGGAAATGGATTGGGCTATTTCCTTATGCACATGTATATGGACTAATCAATTTTCTTATGCTTATGTTTATGCGCCATGCAAGTTTGTCTGGATAGACTCTATAAAGGTTAATAATATTTTTTCTTCTTGTGATGAGATTATGGATACCCTATGAAGTCTTAACTTCCATCTACTATTTTTTGACAATAATTTCGACTATTGATTCGATTTTGACATACTCTATATAATTACACTTCGATCACATGTCATATGACATAATTTAATTGTTAGAAAGTGAGAGTTAGAATACTCCTTCAAAATATCCTGACGGATAGTGTATAAAATCATTTTACGCATATGTACCTTTATTGTAAAGCTCGATATACATATCGAGGTCTCGACGGGCGTCGTCATATCTTTCCAATTTCAATCGACATCTCAAATGCACCTCATTTTCGTCTACGTCAAAAGGTCGCATGCCATACGGTCTTTGCGGTCTAACGTAGGTGTCATCACGCTCGTAGCGGTATCGGTGATAGTGGTTACAGGTTACAGATCGTACGCGATATGTATCAAATCGCGTGGGTGATGGCCTTGACTGAGGCGACTGAAGGGGATGATTGGTTAAACGATCAGTCTGCCGTGGCTCGCTTGTAAAAACGAATTACAACATACATCACAGAGAATGTCCTCTTGTCTCCGCAAAATTGAGATTTATTCCCTGTAGTCCCTCGCTTTGATAATACCTATTTGTCAATGCGCGTTTATCATCGATTATTTCAAGCACGAATATTAAAGGTGCATTCATTTCAGGCATGAATATTAAAAACACGCTTATATTTGACGAACGAATGAATTCGCTGAATAATTCGCTGTGTATGATAAGTAGCGTATCAAATTACCAAATTAGGGAATCGTTAAAGGAAGTTCTGCTCCGTGCAATTTGCATGGCAACTGTGTGTATTTAGGAGCGAGCAAATATGTATCTAAATCTAAATATCAAATTCTACAATTTCAAATGCGTATAAAATTAATGATATCTATAATCTGTAAAGTCAGAAAAGACGATAAGCATCTGTAGGGTAACTCGGGGGAATATGCCACACTTAAGAAAAATATGATTTTTTTCCTATTTCTCTTTCTTTTTGAGGTATCTTTGCATACTGGTCTTCTTTTTCCTTCTTTTATCTGTTATTTATATATGATTTTAATGAAATATTTTGATTGTTTACTATTAAAAAGAAAGAAATACAAAAGTGTTACAAAGTGGCATATTACCCACCCATGTGGGTAATATGCTACATGTACAAACATGTATAGTAATTTAACTTTAGAAGGGCATTCTTGTCTAAAAACATGTAAAAGAATATTTTTATTACTTTCTTTGCATTTCAATAGTACTTTGTGTGCTACAAGTAGTCTAAATTATTCGGAATGCAATATTTTGCAAAATATTAAGTACGTAGCTTATAATATTCTTAGCGCATGAAATAAACGTGTTCATTCAATATTTTTCAATATTTTTTTATCATTTTTTCAATATTTATACGGCAAAATATTTATTTATACTGTTTACAGCTATTGTTAGTAGGTTAGGAAGCTGTAAACAGTACTGGCATTTTACCCCTATCTAAGTAGTGGCACGTTTCCCCAAGATGTAGTTTTATATTATAATGAGCCTGTATTATACGATTGCCAGTAAAACGAATCGGTGACGTACTGAATACTTTCATCCTAACCAATATTAATAGAACGACAAGCTGATCGAGTTAAAAATAGTGTAATGCTTGAAGAATATCTTATATAAAACACTAAGAAAATTCTAAAAAGCACGTTGTCATACTTGCCATACTGTACTTACCCCATAAAAACTATAATACTGACAGGAAGTAAGTAAAACTTGGGCAAAACGTCAGATATAATATTTTCAACAATTTCACAGTATTTACAACAACGCTCCTAGCCGTAGCTTTGTTAAACATAACGAGTGGCATATTCCCCCCAGTTACCCTAACTGTTTTACATAAATTCTCTTCTATTTTTATATCAGAAAACCTCTTACGTTTTTGTATCCATTTTTAAATCGTGATTATTCTGTTATTTTTGTACGTAATTTTCTTAGAAAGTCGAGAAAGAGACAAAACGTTTATAGAGTGCTTAAGTACGAATTACTATGTTATCTAAATTAATTAGTTAATTAATTTAGATAACATCTGTTAGTTTCTCTAATATATCTTCCAATTCTGGAATAAGCCATGGAGATGCATCTTATGCATTATGTTATAAACGTATCTTAAAATATTTATTGAATTTATCAAAGAATCTTTCCGAATGTTCCAATAAAGATTGGAACATTCGTTGATGGAGACTAATCCCAGTAGCTTCCAGTGCAGATTTTCAATGAACCCGTCAATCTGCGGTATATCTTTTTGGAAAGGGAATTTTTCTATTCTTCTTATTTCTTTTTCCCTTCTCCGTTCTTCCTCACATATTCGTGTGCGAAATGTAAAATTTCGCTTGACGAGGGTTCGTTTCGTTGGTTGTTAACCAATAAAACTGACTGATTGGCCAGTCGCGTCTGATCGTATCACTGTCTTGCAGTAGCAAGAGTCAAAGATCGTGGATGATGCGCATTGAATTTCGTGACCCTGCGTATCGTCAGTTTGGGACGGCATATAGGGTGACTGTCTCCCTGGTGTCTACTTTTGTGAGCACCGGCAGACTGGTCGGCGGAATATCTCTCTGTCGCACTATTGATTCCGCTTGCTCTCCGCGACGAGCTGCCGTCATCTCTCGCTTCGAGAAGCAAGCACCCTCCTTCCATGCCATTCCCGCGAGGTGAACTTAACGCTTCCTACACTGATGTATCGTTTCTTGTGCATTTCTAATTTGCATTTCGAAGTTTGCGTCTTCTCTCGTCCATAGATAAACACACCTGTTTATGTTGGAACAAACTTTCCTCCCGAGAAGTACAATTTGATCAAAATTGTTTACGAATATAGGCGATGTATTTACATTATGAATGCAAATACAAAACGTACTACTTCAAGGTTTTATAGAAGTTATTTTCATTTCGATAAGAAATTCTTTTGCCAGTTTAAGGCCGATTTTTTTTGTATGTTAAATTAATGAATTATTGAAAATGTTTGAAATGATTAAATGATAGCAAATAGAGGCTTTTCCGAGCATTAACTTTCTGATTGCAAAATTATTTTTACATATTACAGCACGAGTCTTCAAATACTGTTAAATATATTGGATTGCATATTATTATTAAACGTAAATATTTAAATTTAAATGTTAATATTAATATTATTAAATATAAATACATTTTTGGAATTAATACCAATGATGTATAATAATAATTATTTACAATTCTTGGCTGCGTCATTTATTGATACAAAATTTCAAAAAACTGTCTTTTCAACGATGCAATGTCAGCAATCTCGATCATGGATTCTTTTTACGAGATTTGCGTATTCTCCGTACTCAGAGTTCAAAGGGAATATCTCGGCCGGTCAATGTGTAGGACGGCGTATGAATTTTTCGCTCTCGTAACGGCCGGAGAATCGTGTGTCGGCAAATAGGAGCGGAATAATCGTCCACGTTGAGAAGGGCGCGCGTTTTGCCTCGCTTCTCTTCTTCCCTTCCTCTACATCTCTTTCCGAGAGGGCAGAAAGTGGGAGTATTCGCGAAGTCCGCCTCTCTCTCTTTCTCAGTTATCTATATACTGCCCTCGCCACTTTTCCCGAAGTAATCCCGCCGTGTAAGCATAAAGCATAAAAGGCTTCGTTGTCGTGGCGGACGACAAAAGCTCGGCTGGGTCATCCGTGAGTGAGCGAGCGGGGCGCAAACTTCTCCCGCCTTTAACTGATTCCCTTTCTCCCTTCGATCTCTCTCTCTCTCTCTCTCTCTCTCTCTCTCTCTCTCTCTCTCTCATCTCTCTCTCTTCCTCTCTCTCTCTCTCCTCTCTCTCTTCCTTCTCTCTCTCCTCTCTCTCTCTCTCTCTCTCTCTTCTCGAGAGCGGATCCTCTTCACCTACATTCGACAATTAGGAGAAGATTTACGTCTCTCTTTCTACCATTCTGTGAACAAAGTATGCGGAAGCCTCTATATCAGCTGTCTTTACGTTCTTATCCAGCGCGTTTCAGCATCGATCGTTTCAAAATACAGTTAGATATTTATGCTCTCGCGTAAAGCGAATTCGCAAGGATGTACGTTTTGATTCGAGAGCATTGGATTGTTATAATCTTATTATTTACTACCCTAATAGTTGAGGATTTTTGTTTTTTCTCGAGTGCAGATTTAAGGAAGGATTGGAAAATACAATTTTATTCTTATCATAACTCTCTTTTAACCGGAAGAGATATGTTTACTTTGTAAAGACTGTATTTTATTACAGCTATACCGATAAATTTTCTTTCTTATGTTCGCGCCTTGGATTATTTTTGCAGAAAACTTCCTAGTTTCTCTTCCTCGTGCATTCTCTCAAGAAGGCAAGAGGACACATTGTCCCTCAACTTGACACTATTCCTCAGCGACGCGCAAGCAAGCCTCTCGCAAAGATTGGGTTATTTCAGAGATCGACCGACATATTACTCTGCTTCTCTCGCTCACACCAAATCACATCATCCTGTTTTTCTTCCCTTTCTCGACGAAAACACTCGTGAGGCTCTTCTGTTCCTTATTTAGACCGATAGATAGCGGCGGCGCCTCCAGCCCTTCATACGCTGATCCTGTGGGATTGAAATTCGCCGCCGGCAGGACGTGCCGCGCGGAAGCGAGCACACCCCTCGAGGGAGGAAAGCGAGGGAACAGTATATGTTATGTTCTTGAAGGGGAGAGGGGAAGTATAGGACGAGATTTGTACCACGAAGTCAGAAATTGGTGCTGGGATATCGAGAGCGAGGGAAATGAAAGGTGCGCGAGAGAGAAGCGAGATGACGGCAGATGGCACATGGGAGAAAGAGCGTGGGGAACGAGGAAAAGGTACGGCCGGCAGCTAATATGCACTTACCAGCATCCTCCAAGGAACCTCGGTTCAATTATTGACGCTAATGTATAACGTACCCCTCTATCCCCTCCGCCGCATCGATTCCGCCGCAACGCCGTTCCTATTTAGACGATCGCCCACACGTACCTCGTGGATTCGTTCGGATGCGCGCTTAAATCCGCGGGATTTATTGCAAAGCCGGGAAATTATTAGGCCGGAAAAATGTGATTCTCTCGGAACGAGAGAGAAATTCACGATTTCGTGAACCGACTTTTAGAAACTTATCGTCGTGAAATGTCAACTCGAAGCGGAGTTCCGTAATTCACGCCTCGAAATGCCGAAGGAAAGTCGCATTCCTATGTTGGGCCGAATAGACCATATTTTATCGAATTTGTTTACAATTAAACATTCGAGGAAAAAAATGTCGGCAAAAACATTTAGGGAAAGGAAGCAGATATATTGCTGTACTGTATTTATAGATCTCTTAACAGAACAAGATCTAAAACTTTCTTATGTATTTTGATAAAATGCTTTTGTGCACAGGAATTGATACATAGAAAATATAATTATATAATATTAATCTCTATATATATATAAAACACATTAATAAAAATGTGATCTTATTAATTACTATCTGCGCCGCTAAGGCGTTTAGTGAGTTTCTTTCATAATGATTTTTACAACCAAAACATCGTTCGTATTGTATTTCTAATTTACTAATATGTTTCAAGCGCCACATTCTCTTAATATATAATTTCACTTTTACTCACAATTAGCCACGCTGACTATTTCATATTGAACTCGAAGTAGAGATAGATATCGCCGTTTGCGCTGATACCCATGACTAATGTATCGTTTTTATTTGTTCCGTCGTAGGTATGAATGAACGTCGATTCCCTATTAACCGCAACGCTTTATTGATTAAAGTAGAATACGAGGCACGAAGCGCGCGCGGTTTTGTTGCTTCTGTCATTGATTGCCGCGCTACGACCGCAACAACGCATTCAACCGCGCCAGGCTCGCGATCTCGCGCAGATCGATAGCGATTGCGCTGTTGCGAGAAATAAATGAGATAATCTCTGCTCGGGATACACCGGTTTAACCGGCAAAAATTCACGCGCGGCAACGCGTCTCTCGCCGCGCGATCACGGATAAATCCACCCCCGCGACGAATCCAACGAATTCGATCTCCCTCTCCCGTCGCTTCGGGGGTCTCCCGTTACTCACCATTGTCTCGCGCAGGACTATTGTCCTTGCTTGTTGTGTTTCCAGCCCGGCACGCGACTCGTGTAATCTCGCTTCTCAGTCCGGACAACCAGAAATTATATTGTGTCGCACGAATAATGGTCGCGACTTACCGCACGATACGCTTGTTGTGCGCTGATGCGCGACAAAGCGACGTTGTCGCAAATCGGACTTGATTATATATAATATACACATATATCTGTATAATGAGCTTTCACGTGAAACATAGGCTGCGTTCAGCAGAACGCAACAGTATTGCAACTGTTTTATGATTCTCTGCTGAACGATTCTAAGCGCACTCAAAGTCTCAACACGTTCACTCAGCAGTCGCCATGATTTTCAGCGAATTAAAAGTACGCAAAACGTCAAGCTGTCAAGCAAAACGTGATCGACACATAGTATGGACTACGCGATGTATAAATGTATGGACTACGGTATGCACAAATATTAATACAAGAAAATAAAGAAATATATAATTATAATTTAGATAAATTCGGGTTAGCACGCATATAACATAGAATGATAGGTTAAGGGGGTTTATACACGTTTGGCTCGCAAGTCCGGCTCGGCTCGGCTTCTACTCGGTCGTGGATGGGATGTCACGAGCTGGGCTCGGCGTCAGATGAGCCAAATTCGCACATTTTCATTTCATGTATGGTAAAAAAACGTTCGAGTTCGGCTCGCGAATCAAGCTCGCCGAGCTGGGCTTGCGAGCCAAACTCGTACATGTGTAGACCCCCTAAATGTAATACTTTGATGCATATATTATGCTTATTAATTAAAAAATGTCATGTACTTATGCACTTATGTAAACTTTTTCAATAATTATTTTGAAGAAAATTAACAAGGGATAGTAGGAATACATGATAATATTACAAGATATGCCACAAACATCATTAGAAGGTATGTACATTTTATTAAAGTAATATTATAATTTGAGTTAGTACATTACATTTAATTAATAAGTATAATGCATCAAATTATTACATATTTTGTATACATTTAACGATTTAACTTATTATCCTATGTTATATGCGTGCTAACTCGAGTTTATCTAAATTATAATTATAATATATTTCTTTATTTTCTTATATTAATATTTATATATACATACCATTTTCTAACTTTCTGTGCGTTTCCACTGTATCTATTGCGTTATAAACAATATTTTTATATGTATATTTATATTTATTATTCTCAGCGATGTTACACTGGAGGCAGTTTTTACTGATAACGTTTTGCTTGAGATACAGCGTACTTTTAAGTTCGCTGAAAATCATGGCGACTGCTGAGTGAACGTGTTGAGACTTTGAGTGCGCTTAGAATCGTTCAGCAGAGAATCATGAAACGGTTGAAAACTGTTGCGTTCTGCTGAACGCAGCCATATTCAGCGTACTTTTAATTAGCTGAAAATTATGGCAACCGCTGAGTGAACGTGTTGAGACTTTTAGTGCATTTAGAATCGTTCAGCAGAGAATCATAAAACGGTTGAAAACTGTTGCGTTCTGCTGAACGCAGCCATAGTTTCTCCGTTTTTCCGTCCGCCGTTTAAGCATTTTCGATGCAACAGGCACAACGCGCGCAAAATTACCTTCGTTAAAGAACGTCGTTTCCGTTAACGACATAGCGATGCTAACTATAATATTAACGATACATTGATCTATCGAAATCCTCAAAAAACGATAGATCAGAGAGGTTGTTCGAACATTTTTGTTTTTCGCAGTTTTTTTTATCCTAATATAAGTCTTTGACTTGTAGTGAGGGCTATATGTTTTAAAAAGCCGTTACGGAATTCATGCAAGTCATTGACCGTTGTTACGGTCTTCAACACATATAAGTACCCGCGTAATATTGTGTTCCGCAGAGTGCTTTATCGCGAAATAAATTCACTCGCGAGATTAATACATTTGATTAATTAAATTCTGCCTCGTCGTTAAACGTTTCATTAAAATGTCGCCTTTCCTAAACGTTGAAAAATATACGGCGGCGCTTTATAACTGTCAGACCGCGCGTCGGGAGAAATTGTCAACGCGCTGGCCTTTAATATATTTAAGGCACGTCTCCCTACCGAGTTTAATAGGGTGGACGGGGACGGTAAACCACATAATATAGGGTAGTCGATGGAATGCGACGGGGATTGGAGGCACAGCGGAAGCTGATCTGGGGCGGATTAAGTGGGTCATGGTACAGGAGGAGGATCCGACCATGGATGGCGGCGTGGCGCGGCGCGGCACGGCACGTTTGCCCCTGGGATTTTGTTGAAATATTCCGCGCGAGCGGGAACAACGATCATCCCGTGAAGCGTAAGCCATTTCCGCGTGCATCGAGTTCAATCTGCCACGCCGCTTGCGTTGTGCATTTTTCTTTTTATCTTTTGAAAATATCTTATGCATAGAAAATCAAACGTTGCAAAGTATAATCGTCGATTAGAAAATCATCTCATTTCTCTTATTACTATATCATTATTAAAATTTTATTTTTGCGGTTCAAGAGGTCGATTTCGTTATAATGTCCTCTGTGTTAACTCCAGCTTTTGATGATAATTTCCAGTTCGCGAATGATCACCGGGGCGAAATTAGCTGGAGGGTCGACCGTGCCGTCGTCATGTCATTAATATCGCAGATCCGGCAGAATCTAGGTCGGATCTTCGGGAAACTGGCGGAAAGTTTTCGCGCGCGTGAACGATTTATCTTTCGCGACAAGCTTTCGCGCCACTGACGTGAGAAAGCGCGGTGTACGGCGACAGTTTTGCTTGCTTCGCGCTGATTACCCGCGCGAGTTCTTTTGCTCGGCGACAAAAGTTGCCCATCCATCGTTTTTTTTTTCGCTTTCGTAATTAGAAAGGGTAATCCATGAATCCGAGAGTTTAATAAAGCATGAGACAGGTAATGAACATAAAATCGAGATGCATACAGAATCTGTGAATACACGTAATCCTTTTCTCCTGTGAATTCCTCGTCATATCCCGCTTTACGTTATATCCTTTAGAACGTTATACCTCGCTGTAACGTAATTGGTTTTATCTTGAGTAATATGTACGCGGGAATAGAATTTGCGGAATTTAAATTCTAAATTCGCGCCTCTGCTCTGGAACCCAGTCTTACTCTTTCCATGTTAAGTTGTATCCGGTTTAAGATTGATTCACTTAAAGTAACGGCTTTGCGAGACGCATATCTAACGTTAAGCGAGGTATTTTATACACAGAATGTTTCAGAAATAGATGACTAAACTTTAAAAACATATTCTACTCAACATAAGAATGAAAGAAAGTCATATAAACATGGATTTAGAAACGTTTTATTTAAATATATAAATACTTTTACTGATAAAATAAAAAATATTTATAATTATAAATATTTTCTGTATTTACGGCAGGATTTCTTAATAATAATTATATCAATCGATCGCGATTGGTAAATGAGGATCAATTGCATGCCCTGCACGCTCTCTCAATTTAAATTCTTTGGATTTTTATTTATAGGGACATTTCTCTCAAGACTCTCGTTTTCATAATACTGCTGCTACTGTGGAAATTCTCCGAAATTGTTATGCGTATTGTTGTTACATTTGTGACAAAATTCGAAAGACTAGGAATTATTAAACGTCTTCGATATATAGTTCATGAGATGTCGAAGTGTATCTTGTCTTGGCAGAAAATAATTTCTAGCAATTTTTTAACAAAATGTTCCCGTCAACTTTCTGTTGTAAACAAAGAGTGCTTTATAACTCGGAAAGGAAGCGCTTCTAAACCCATATTATCTTTTTTTACCCTTGGTGAATAGAATAGGCTCCTAAATTTTGGCCCTTTATTTCTGAAACACCTTGTATAGTGGATAAATCAAACTGCGCGATAGAAATGAATGTACAAGGTATACGTGAAATATCGCGCGTGGTGAAGCGTAACTGACGATTTATCGCCTAGATATCGTATCTCGTTCACGAAATCTGTATTCAAATTTGAAAAACCGGTGCCGCGGTTGCCGTCCGCGAGGAATTTCAATTTTTGGTCCCGCGTTGTTTTCGAAATAACCGTTTTCGAAACACTGCCTCGATTGTTTCCTGTTTGTCACGCGCGGCAACGCGGCGGAGGCTGATGGAAATTATTCACCGCCCACCACGATAATCCGATTTGTTCTTGTCGTGTCCCGTTCCATCTCCCGCTTTTACTTGTTCAGCGTCGTTTTGCGACACCGCGCCGTGTCAGGAGCGTTTTCCATTCTCGATCGATCCGCATTGCGTTCGGGCGACAAGCAGTTTACGATCGCGGAGAAACGATTGCATTTCATTCGACGAATTCGCGCATCGTCGGGCTCTCAATGCAAATAAAATATCCGCTTGACAGAAAGGCGCACCTTGTCACTACGTTTATCTCTTGAACTTGCAATGCGGAGTTTGTAGAAGTATGGCTCTAATGATCTACATCTAAAGGGACCGGGATTTAATGATAAAAACGTTCTCGACAGTGACTTCCGTATTCTCCTTATTTATTTCTATCTTTTAATTTATATATAGTTTAACATATAATTTTTCTACTTAATTCAATTAATTCAACATGTTATTTAACATTTAAACATTATTGCCTTTTTAAACATTATTATGCTTAAATATAAGCTAACTTACTACATATATTTTTGTAGACTGTTATGACATTTGATGGGATTCCCCAGAATGGATGTGACTAAATCAAAGTACGCGAAGAAAATTGCTTGAGGACAGACGCCGGTGAGCGTAAAAAGATTTTCTTTGAATATGCTTGAATAATTAAATTTAATTAAAAAGAAAATGTTAAGGGTTATTGGAAATGCTTTCAGAAGAATATCATGAAAAAGTAATTAAACGCAATTACAGCGCGAATAAAAGCGACAATTTTAAACAAAGTTTATCTAAAATGTATTAGATTCAGTTTTGGGTTCGTATATATTCTTAAGTAATATCACATTTTATACTTTAGCCTTTGATCTTTATTTAATCTTTATTTCATCTTTGATCTTTCGTAATTTATGTTCTTCTGCAAAATCGCAAAGAGATTTCCTGAAAAGTTAAAGACGTTACGTGTTATCGGGTTACATCTGGAAATAGCAAAACATCGACGATTATTAGCTCTATATGAGCGGAGCGGATCGATGTTCGTTGCAGGTGTTCTAATTCAGCGCAGCATTCGTCTCCGCAGTTTTTAAGCCAACGACTGGCCGCGCATAAATCAGATGTGATGCACGAACTCCATCGAGACAGTAAATTCATTCCTTTTACCTCATTCGCGTCGTCAATTTATCGTCGTGACAAAAAAGAAATAATTCACGGAATTTTACATTCATGCGCTTGTTCTTTAGAAACATGTGCTTGAAACAAGAATTTGTCATTCATCACATCTGTTATTCACACGTTATGAATACCAAATTATGCTAGGATCCTCGAACAATAATTTGCGAAATGCGTTCGTGTAACACTGATTTATTATTAATTATTTCTTCCGGCCAGAAATGGGAATTAATATTTCAACGTTTCCTACTTGAAATATCGTTTTAAGAACCAACTTTCTGTAACTTTATTGCGAACCGTATAAACATAAAGCGCTTATTATGTGAAGATTGTCCCGGCTGGAAAACTGTTGCCTCGGTAATTTAATAACGCGAACGCGGCGCAGATTTACGTACTTTCAATTTATATTAGCGCTGTCGGAACTCCGCGTGAATGGCGGTGACGTGATCGATATGCGGGGGTGACAATTTTGAGGATGTAAAGTGTGTTGTGGCATTCGCGGCGAATGTAAATGCGCGCGCGGTGAATTACGCTATTCCGAAGCGACGAGGAGTTGCAATTTTTCTTAACGAGCCCGTCCTACGACAAAATTGAAATCGTGTCGAGCTTTCGTTCGGCAACAAGGAGGAAGAAGTGGACCCTCTTCTCTTTTGTGCATCTCTTTCTCTCTCTCTCTCGCTCTCTCGTCCCACAGTTGGGTTTTCTTCCGCCGCAGAATACAAATTGATCGTGCCCCTAAGTCGCGTAGGCGACCTCGCCACTTTTATTGCGGTCACGTGCCGCTTTTCCAGGCACTTTTACTATTTTTCCGCGTAAGAGAGATGCGCACCCGATATTTTCCCGCCGACACTTCTCTTTCGACCCTTTTACATACACCGTGCCCCGGAAGGAAAGGTCAATACTTCGAGAGGCGGTAGCGCCGATTATAGTAGATGAGAAGTTTCCCCGCATAAATATACTTTACAAAGTTGCAAGGCATTTACAAAGTTTATATGTCATTAAACTTAAATCACCGTAATCTCCTCAATTTCAAGAAGGCTGTAGCTGTTTTGGGCTGCCACAAGTAAAGGGAAAAGAAAGGATTTTCTACTTGTTCATAAATATAAACATATAAATCGATCGTTCGCGCACAGAAGGTTCGTAATATTCAGTATCATTACTTACCGATAACTATGACCTTTCTTCCACGACACCGTGTACACCAGGCGAGCTTCCTAGGACTTCAAAGGAGAGCCGATGTTGCTTTCTTTTTTTCTCATCGCTCTCAAGTAAAGCCCTGGATGCATTTAATTTTCCATGCGGTTCACATCTCTTTGCGATTTTTTGTGCAACTTTGTGCAGACACTCTTTCTCAGACACAATCCAATTAACTTGTGTGGCATGAGAATTAAATAGAGAGAGGACAAATAAATTTAAAAAATATTGTTCCGCTGCGCATTTATTGACAGGTAAATACATAAAAATATGTGAAATTATTCTGATATGACAAATCTATTAAGACTTTTGTTATGCGCGAAGATACGAACTGATTAATTAAGGAATAATAGTTGAATAATACAACTTTTATTAACATTGCGCGGACACCGTGCTTTTGGAGTACTCACCTTGAGACTTTTAAGTTCGAAAGGTTTTGAAAGTTTTTCTGTGTTACAAAAAATCTATAAAAATTCATGTATCATCTTCAGTGTTTCAAAGTGATTTCTATATTTACATAGACCGAAACTGTTGCAATTTTTTTTAAGTGTTAAAACGTCAAGAGAAAACTGTAAAATACGAAAAATCGATTGTGCCTTAAAAGGCCTACGGTGTTAAATTTTCGCGCAGTGTTAAATTTATTGAAACAAATATTGCGTAACTATAATTTCTGTCACGATCGAATATCTATCTTTCAAGAATAAAGTGAAATTCATGAAAAAGTTTATTACATAAATATGATTCTTGCACGTTAATCAAGATAACTGGACTAAACATTTATAAATCTAAATTCCCTGACGAACTTGTCGTTCGATCTTTCCTACGATCGGAATTTCGTTTCGTGCCGTTCGTCGGCATTAAACCTTGAAACGCGAAATCATGGGACTATACACGCATGATCTTATGGCTGGATTACCGGACGTAGCCTCTTGTCGATCGTGATACCGTAAAACTTTACGTCCCGCGTTTTACGGCAAACGAAGTTTGTTCCCGTTCCAGGGCAATAAATATCGTCTTGCTCTCGGCGCAACCGTCGTTATAAGCGCGATGATACGACGCTTTTACGTGATTAAAAGTGATAAAAAAAAAAGGAACATATTTTATCCGGCGTTATCCTCTCAAAGCTTCTTTTAACAAGGACACGAATAATAAAAAAAAAAAAATTGTGATGACCGTGGAAATTAAGCTCTGTAAAGAACTGTTCTGTAATTCCGTGTATCGATTCTCTTGTATCTGCAACGGAACGGCTAACTTCCATTTCCCGGTACGTTGACACGAAAAACACGAGCGCACGGCAAGTCAATGCACGCACCCCCGCGCGTTCTCTTTCGCCATCTCTGTTTTCCCTCTCCGTCTCTCCACGTCAAAGCCAGTTAACGGAGGTCAAAGGTATCGCTCGGTTCAATTTATGCCCATACAGACACTCCGTCATTCTGCCCTGGCTACGTGTATACGATACATATTCATGAGCACCTGGCTTTGCACCGAAGGACAGACGCGCCATGGGCCTGCCTCCTCCCTTTGGTAGATCGAAAGTATCCGTGTTGGTTTACCATCGCGTCGATCGTGTTTGCCGTGCGACCAGGCCAGCTGTTCCGTCAGTGACCGCCCCGCGATTGAGAACGCTGATAATTTAATAGACCTTACTATAACAATATACGGCTGTCCTCGGTTTACGGGAACGGTGGGAAAAGTTAATCTGGCTGATCGAAAGAGTATCAAGAAACCTTTATTGGCTTGTGCATTTTACCGCGGATTCGCATCCACAAATTTTAACTACTTTTATTCTGACATGATTGACCGGCGTGAGAACACCTGTGATTTGGTGCCGACTGTTAGGTATTTAAAAAACGTTAATTATTAAAATGATTTTATTAAAATAAGTAAGAGCGCAAGTGAATATTTTGTCATCTAACTTTAAATAAAATTCAGTTTAATGGAAGTTTAATTTCTCTTTCTTTTAGAAGCATGGAATTTTGTTATAGAATTTTGTTTGATATTCTATATTCTTTTTTTAAATTTCATAAGTATTATATTTAATAGTATAGCCCTTTAATGTGTTATACATTGACGACGCTTTGACACTTCCTTTCAACATTCTGTACGTAAGAACTTGCATTATTAGCGAACTGGTGCACATAAGAAGGATTTACAAGCTGAACAAAAAGCGAGAACGATCGAAAGTTCGCCGGGGCGTCGCAAAATCACCGTCGCCGTCGGTGTTTTCCGACAACATCGCGCTACTTCCGAGTTCGTTAAAGTTCGACATCCTATTCCGGTCCTGGTCGATCGGTCGGTGGAATAACCGGAAGTAGGTCTGGCACGTTTCCACGTGGTATTAACCCAATTTACACGTTCGTAATTGTAACGCGCGAACGTCCGCAAACGAACGAACGAACGGACGAACGAATGAGTTCCATTGCTGCGACAGATTTAGTAAATCTGGAGCTGTCGATAACCGACCATTCACCCCGATTAATACGGAACGTACGGCTCGCTGTAAAAAGGCGTGTCCCGCGCTGTTCTCTTCTGCAATCGTCTCGAGAGGGTATCTCTCCGGAAAGGTGAAAAAAATCGGAAGTGACTGGAGCGTCACGTCGTGCGCTGGCCATGTCGACTCTTTCGATCAGTCGATTGCGGATGTGGACGGTAGAATTGGATCGACTGACTGGAGAGGTGAACGGGGGGGGGGGGGGAGGGGGGACGAGGGCAGGACAGATATCGTCGAGGTCAGGAATGGCGAGGTCAGCCGAAGTCGATAACACGTCGAGATATCCCGGAAGAGGTCCGAGGCACCTGAAAGTGTCGCGAAATACCTCGAGTTCCTCTGGGAATAGTCTCACTCGTTTCTCTCTCTCTTTTTTTCCTCCTGACTTCCCTCTCTCTTTCTCTCTCATTCTCCGTCCTTCTTTCCTTTTTTCTTATCTATTTCGTTTTCTCCATTTTTCCCGGCTTCCGGTTTCCTCCAGGATGAGCATGGAAGAGAAAAAGAAAACGTTCTCTCGTACTCGACTGAATTTAATCGGAATTTCGATATCTTGCGCCGGAGATCGGCTTGTAAGCAAAGTAGCCAAGCATACTCTTGAAGATTTGTTAAAAGATCCGCTTTTACAAAGCAGAAATGACGTTATAACCGCTTTGATGCAACGAACAAAGTTCTGATTTAATCTGCAAAATAATAAAATGAAGATATTTTATTCGTAGATTGTAGATTAAAAATGCAACTATCGCGGGAGCTTTTTTCATAATTTGATCTTTTATATTTTCATATTTTATTTTATGATGCGCGAAAAAGTTTTACTCGGTACCAGCAATTTTTTTTATTCATACAATTATACACAATTATAACATATATTTTGGACTTTTTCCGGCTGATTTAAACATACCCGTTCCAAAAGTAACTAACCACTCATGTCGTTTTGCATTTCAATTTACAACTCCAAATTTTATTACCTTCCCGCTGTGGAATGTGATGTAGTCCGGCTCCCATGTGAGGTAACCGGGCTCATGCGGAGGGTACTTTGATTTGCAAAATTACTCGTTGACAACAATAGCGAAGCGGTTACGCGAACGGGGCGGAATATTTGCCGCATTTCTGCGGAAAGCGATTTTGATCATATTGCTTTTGGACGTCCCGGCAAGGCGGCGCGGCGGGATAAAGGCCAAAGGAAATGTTAATCGCCGTTATTTAATGCCCGCAATTTCGGCCACTTTGCTTTGAGTCCGCTAATAATACGCGACGTGGGCTTTATTACCTGCGTTCCGCGCGTAATACGCGCTAATTGACACACAATGCATTTACGACCGATGACCGACGGTCAAACGTTTGGACGTTAGCGCTGAAAAACGCCGATCGTATCGAGGTGTTGCCGGACAAACGACTGACACTTAACGTATCGATACGGCCGCTGACCTATCACAAACTACCGTTGCTCGCAAAAAAAGTTGTATCCGTCGCGCGCGAGTATTAATACTTCCTGTCACCCGGTATTTTAAGCTCCCGCCCGCGGCGGAAGCCACGAAGGGATCCGTTAAATCGAGAGAAAAAAAACTCGTTTCACTTTTACGTCGCGCATGTTTTATGCGTTTTCGCTTTGGCGTTTTGTGGAATTGGCTTTAGAGGTAAACGAGTTTGCGGATCGTAATTGCGTGTGACTCGGGACTGTAAAATTGCAAAACCGCGCCGATTGCCTCAAGACGCTTGTCGATGAGAGAAATTCAGCGAGGGAATATTGTGAATTACGAAGGGAAATTGTGTTTGTGTGTGTGTGTACAAATCTTAAAGGAAAATTGCGAGTTGTGCACACATCTGTGCGTACAACATTCGCTTTAAACCGTAGTTTTTCAACCTCGATGTTACGAGTGCAGCCAATTAAGTTTCAAATGAAATTTTTCTTAGCGTAAAGTCCACTTGGCGTTATGCGAGAAATAACAACATCTCGGGGCCGCGGGGCGGGTTTACGTTTTCAGAGCTTAATTAAAAACTCAAGGTAAACTCTCTTGAATGTTAAATAACTCGTTAACGACATCGTGAATTAAACACGCGTCGGGAAAGAAGTGGAATATTAATCGTTCGACGTCTTCGCGCGGGTTCGTTCTTTAATTAAATTAAAATTTTCCCTCTCATCCGACTCGCGGTTTTCTCGCGGCAGTCTATATCCGTTCCTTTTGCGAGCGCTATTCACACATACTCGCGATAATCCTATATAACGAGGATATAGAAAGAAGAAAGAAAGAAAAGAAAAATTCGCACTGGTTGGGGTTACTTGATTAAGTCGCGTGAGCGAAGTTAATTCGCTTCTTTGGTAGAATCGATGAGGTACTTCGACCGTCGCGAAGTCGATTCGAAGGCGAAATCGGGATAAGTCGCGAAGGGATAACCGATACCTTTAAATATACTGAATGACATTAATCGCTTGTATCCTTCCGCTCGAGAAATTTCTCTCGGGGACGGCGGGTAGACGCCATTCCTCGTTCTTAGAAGATCCACGGAGTCCGGGGGAGCGTCGAGGACAATTAAGGAGAGTTCCCTAATTGCTAATTGCTCCGCCCGTGCTCGCGATGGTGTTCCATCCTGCTCGCGATGTCCCCGGCGTCTAAATTATACAGATTTGCATACGAAGATCCTCTCGCGAAAGAAGCGTATACCGAACGAGATTGCGAACTGACATTTCTCTTTCCCAACGAATCGCGCGCGCTAATTAAAACTTAACGAGAGATTCGGCCTACTTTAGCAAGTGCGATTCGCGACAGTTACGAAACGAACACATAACTTCTTGCACTTCAAGTTTCAGTTTATACGTTAAATTGTGTTCTAATTGTTTTTGTAGCGTCACATAATTGAAGAAATTTTTAAATCGCATTTCACAATCGCATTAGATTTTCTTTTTAAAAATATGGGCTTAATACATATTTTCCATTTATTTTATAAAAAACTGCGAAGAAACTCTCAATAATGTCATTGCTTAATATTATATTTATTTATTAACTATTACATTATCTAAATTGCATCTAGATTTGCTCGTAGATTCAGCTTTTAAAAATATTGGAGACAGTTTAAAGATAAACTTATCAACTATGCGACATTTGACGCAAAAATTAAATGAGCGTTTTGTTTTATTATTAGATTATATTATAGATTCTAATTTTTTCGTTTATTTTATAATGAAAACTTTGCAAAGAAATTCTCAGTAATATTATTGCTTGGTACATATATTTATTAATTATTATATTATTTCAAACTTTCCTCAAGTTATCTTTTATATATCATAGAAAGTGATAAGTACACATTAGTACACAGCATTTAAATACACGTGCGTGCGCGCCGTTTATAATATGCGCGCATTTAAATATAACCGCGTGTTAAAGCGTACGTCTAATATCACAAGGCCGCAACTTGAACTTATTATTACACCTCAAATACGTGCTTTCCCGCTACTTTACGGTCCAAAATTTTATCCCTTATCACAGTGTCGTGGCGCGATAAAGGGGTAACGACACCTCTTTCTCTCGCATAATTTACTTGGCCGGCGGCCAAACTCTCCCATACATCTTTTTACTATATTTACGTTATCCCCGTCCTCCTCCGGAATTTCTTCATTTCTATAATCTCTTCCATATCTACCTGCCGTCGGCCACGGCAAGAGAAAAACTTTCCAGCAAGTGATTTTCGGAACCGTTGAAATTATCGCGACTGCGATCGCCGGACGGGGGAAACTAGTTTCGTGCCACGTGCAAGAGAATAGAATCTTGGCGTGAGCTGAAACGAAGGAGGGAAAAAGAGATAGGTCGGATTATCCTCTCCATATATACGTATAGACTGTATAGAGCCCCTTAAGCCAAACCTGTTAAACCAAACGCGGGCGAAATCGCACGCGACGCATATCGGTCGGCCGGTTTCACCGATCAACTTTGAAGATAAATATAAAATTAAGTTATGCTTATCAAAAATGGTATCCGTAGCTGAATCTCACATTATTCATAATCTTTTATGTACATGCGTGTGCGTGCCCGTATTTACATATCATGTTCATCAATATTACATAAATTTATTGCGTATCAGATTCATGAATTCATGTTTTGCAAATTGTTGTTTGGAAGCACTTAGCGTTATTTGTAATATTTGTAATGACCAAAATTTTATTTAACGCTTGAACTTCTAATCTATGGATTCTATGGTGTTTAAACGATAATGAAGTATTATGAATAATTTAGTTATTTTTAATGGTATAAGTAAAAAGTTTTGCGCGAATAGAATCTGCCGAAGTTCGCGATGAAAAAGACTCGCCGACACAGAAAGGTTTTATATCCGAAGTCGCGAGTTCTCTCGATTTATGGGGTTGGAAAAAACGCTCGAAAGACGCTTTTGTGGGCGTTAACATAGGGGAATGTTAAGCTATATATATATATATATACACGTCTCCGTCGGATTACAAACACACTGGCCACGGTTCTGTATATGTAGTACAATATACGTATAATGCTGCAGAGCATTCATTCGGGGGTGCACGTCTATTTACGGACATTACCACTGCGCTCTTCTTTATCATATCGATGGAAACATCCTGGCGAGAAGTTCTTTTGCGCGAAAACATTGTTGTCAAGCCCGAGGAAGAGAGCTCGATATTGCAGATTAAAGAAAGAAAAGTTGTTACGAGTGGCCGTTTGGCGGAAGAGAAAATTGGAAAAAGTTGCGCTCGCGAGGACAAGAAAGGAAGGATTTAAAAACATATTAGCTCGGTACGTCAAGTTATTAGAGTCACAGTTCACAAAAATAGATAATTACAGATAAATATCCTTCGCGTTTTATTGCGAGCCATTTATTTCAAATGTTACGATATATGTATTACGTTTAACTCCGGGCTGTGCTCCAAGTTTCTTCTACCATATTCTGTTATACAGCAATATTAAAATATTTGTCAATAATGTAAACGTAATAATCACTGTAAGTTGTTAAAATATTTTTATCATCTATGTTTAATGCTAATAATATATATTTATAACACACATAATAAAATTGTAAAAAAAAAACAATTACACTAATTATGTAATTGAAAGATATTATATTATTATTCTTATCGTAATATTGGAATTATTTAATTGATATTTTTTTCATTTATAAAAATTAACTTCGTGTTGAATCTCTTGGCCGAGAGCCAAGATACTAAACAAAGAGATACGTTTCGGTATTGAATCACATTGTGAAGCTCGACCGGAAATTCAGGCGGCCTTTATTACAGCCGGAGCTTTATATGTTGTAAATTCGTTATGAGCATTACTTCAACCGCAAGGACGAGTTCACGTATTCCAGGTCGTTGCATTCGGATGCGGTTAAACTTGGTAGCTCTCTCCCATAGTCGAACTTTACGCTAGCGCCTATGTAAATGACCCTGATTGTTGCTTTCTTCCGCATATACGAGTACCTGGTACCGCAGCAAGAAAATTTTGTTTTATCTTAGCTTCCAATCTGGAGCGAAAATTGGCGTGATTTATTGGCACAAAATCAGAATTCAGTATTTCCTTCAAGAAGTAATTTTTCCCGCAGGTAGTTATCGTCTTATCATTCGATTAAAATAAAAAATTAATAAAAAATTGACGAAGCACGTAAAAAGGATATTTGTGATAATAATTAAATAATTTAATAATTTATATTAAATATTGTTGCAAGGCCATACATGGAAAATTGTTAAATTATATTTATTAAAGTAATCAATTATGCTAATTAAATTTTAGTGTAATTGCAGCTTGCATTGTTAATTAAAATCATCTTATGAGTATTAAATTTTGATTAGAAATGACAATTTTGAAATAAGTTATGGCGAACGATATATTTAAGAAAAAAATCAATTTCCCATAAAAGTACAGACCAAACAACCATAGGGCGCGATGGCGAGCGGAACTGTTCCCTTGTCTTCTTTATACATCATCAATCAAACTAAACAGCCCCTATCTTTTCGTTCCTTCCTTTTGCGCCGTCTTATCTTCTGATGCAATAAAGATGCCCTTTACACGCGTCCGATAACAGCCGTTAAATCGCGCGGCGACTAAGTGTCCGATCGTGACTGGAAAGGTGCGCGTGAAGACGGAATTTTTCAAGCACCTTCATTCTTATTCGGTCTTCTTCGATCTTCAGCTGCGGCCCGCCCAGGCTCGCCGCTGCGATGGTGTTAGTGAAAATAGATGCGATAGATGTGACCGATAGAAGCGCAAAGAACACACCCAAGGCGAATTTGCATTTTAAGCAAAGCCAAGAAATTTCGCCGAAACTTTCTCGGGGAATATTCAACGCGTTGCACGTGAGGTAACAGCGAATTACGGGGTTAGTTGTAAGTTAACCAGCTAAATTTTAATCAATTTTCTAAGAGCCCCTGTCACAACAGATTTTGGTTAAAAATTGTTTACTGCCTAAATGCAAATTAATATAGCGCTTTTCATTAAATACCTAAGCGTTAATTCTTTTATGACGGCGTCTAAAAGTGACCTCACTCGCGAAAGAGAGAGAAGCATTAACTATAATTATATAACTATTATATAATAAAAACACTTTTAACGTATACATAATTTAATATACATATATTTTTACTATAAAGAAGCGTTATATTGTAAATTTTTTATATAGATTATTTTACATTTATATGACGTATATCCATGTATTCTTTGATTTCATTGCTTTTACACGTTGTATAAAGATATTTGCTAAAAATGCTTCATAAATTGTGGTTACGCCACTCATATCGTTCACGCGAACAATAAAGATGAACGTATTTCGGGGAAACGTCTTATTACTCAGCATTTTCGGGAGCTCCCAAGGGAGACGCAGCAGCGTCGTTCCGACGGCGGACGCTAAATCTCATGGCAACTGGATTTGAGGCGCTCGAGGGTGTCTTGGCAGACTCGGTGGCTCCGACGCACTCGGGAAATATGTGGCGTGACACGTAGGTAGATATAATGCAAACCTCACGTTCTACGTGAGGGATCTCCGTTTAAAAAATATTTGCGATTCGAATAGTATAGTGTCACGTGCAGTAATATTCAAACATTGCGCTATTTCTTTCACCGAAAGAGGTTCCTATTAATCTTCTTCCGTTGTGCAATCTCACTCATTTCGAATAGCTCGATACTTAAGAAATAGTCGATCTCGAAGGAGGGGATTCTCTCTGACCTTCTCTCTCTTCCTCATTATCTTCATAAAGCGTAAAATACATCTCGTCTTATACGGAAGATACGAAAGCGTATGTATGTTCATAATGACCGCCTATCGAAAGGGAGGGTCTTTCAACAGAGATCGCTCAGACTCGTTCGAGACGTAGGCGAGATTAGTTGCGTGGGACACGGTTTAACGCGTATATGCGTGGGACGTCTTCACGGAATATTGAAACCTGATATTACGAGAAGGATCATGACCTCTCTTCTACTCTTGCCCATAATTAGATCAGAGATCCGTGTCGGGATCAGCCGGCACGCTAATTGGTTACGAGAATTGTGTCTATGAAAATTACGAAGGGTGCATTAAAAAGAGATATACAAGCTCCGAACTAAAAAAGATCTTTTTAGAAATGAAAACAAATATTTATTTTGAAACAATCTTCTCATAATTATTTTTAAACGTGGACTTGAGCGAATGAAATAAGAACTGGATTAGTCGCATCGTGTGCAATAGGTACATTAATTCAACGTAATCGAGTTCCATGGTATTTGCATACGGTTCGTTACAGGTGCCTCGCAATTATTTCGGTGCCGTGAATAAATCACTGGCCTCGAATGCAAAATATAGTCGGAATAAGTCGCAAATTGTAATTTGATCATCGCAATAACTTCGAGGGTTGGAGTAGCGATGGGATGAAGTACCTTACAAGTAAATTTGAATCTGTTGGCGTAATTTCAAACCCCCTTTTATGATTATTTCGAAAAATGAAAGTTGTACTTTCAAGTAGACTCGAATCTGAACAAAATGGATTCGAACCGGTTCGAACCTTTTATGAGTACATATTTCGAAAGACAAGAGCTTTAGGTACTTCCAAGTGGACTCTAATCTGGTTCAAATATGTGTGTATCTTTTGTGAGTACTTTACTAGAAATTTTATCCTTTGAATCAAAACGTTTGTATAAAGTGACAGTTATTTTAACCCTATTTTATCCAACGTTTTTTCCGCCCCTTTAATCCTCGCATCATAACTCACGAACGAATTGACGAAATTTAATGTTCCAAAGCTCAAATTAAAGCTACTACTTTTAGCTTTAATTTGCGCTTTGGAACATTAAATTTCGTCAATTCGTCCGTGAGTTATGATGCGAGAATTAGAAACTCGTAGAACACGAAAGGGCATGGTTGGAGGAAATAGGGTTAATATATTATTTTTTGATAATTATAAATATTAAATTATCAGTCGTTGAAATTGAATTGGATAAAAATACGATAAAAATACAGAATAAAGTTACTTAAAACCTTTACACATTTATACATTCTTTAAGGTAGTTCGATGATGAAACAACTTTTACCAAAAGTGATATGTTTTATTTTTTATATCGAAAGAAGGAACTCTCCTGAATCGATTAAGCCCAGAAAAAAGATAATTCACCGTCCCGTTCTCAAGACATTTAATTTAAAAATTAGGTGATTTTAACATTGGTCTAATAGGAAAAATAGGTATTTTCCTATGAATAACACGAGTTTGCGAAAAATCTTTTGCCAAAAATGTCCGAACAATATATATCGATGGATAGAGGACACTGTGAGAAAGCCTATAGTTGAAGGTGAACACGATCCACCGTACAGTTTTTTTTAAATTAATAATTAAAGTTGAAAACTAGTCAAGCAACGCGTTAACACACACTTTATTTTAATCTATTTCAGGCAAAATATTATTCTACAACGTAAAAATTACTTACTAATGGTCTTTTTACGTCGTTACGAAGCTTTGCGATGCGTTATTCTATTTTTTTATAATCATATAAATAAAAAAATCATAAACATTGTTTTGACTTCGGCCTTTCATCGTCGAACTTAAGGCAGGCGTCTCGCTACGTGCTAGTCATGTGACTGTTTGTAGGTTTTCACGTTCAGAAATATATTTCAGGCAATTTTTGCTAAGGGAAAAATAATTTTATGAATTATGGTGTAAAATTTCATACGTGACAAAGTATGTTACTTTTTCCAAATTATGTGATTTTTCTCATTTGACTCCGTTTTGATCAGCTGATCATGCGAGTCGTCGAGAAAGGTTACAAGTGAGAAAAATACTTGGCAACGTCGCATTTTACGTCAGTTGTAGTTTGTCAACAACCGGCAAATTCCTAACCTCGATTTACTGAGAAAGGGTTTCAAAACGCATGACAGGGGTGTCAATCACTATCCAATTCGGCTAAGAAAGACGAGCCCCATAACCTGCAACTACAGTGATTAGCCAGCGGCGTTGCCAAGTCTTCCCAACCTCACCTCGACCAAAAAATGTCTGCTCGATTACCGCATTTTCACTAAAATAAACTAAAAAATTAGCAGCGAAATCTCCGGTAAACTATATATTTTATGGTTGCATCGGATTCTTCGAAATCTAATGTACAAAAAGCAATGTTTTTTCTCACTTCATCTAATCGAAAAATGCGAAAATATGTGATTGAAACCGTGATAGAGCTTTCTTTTTCTGGCCGTCTGTATGAAGTAATGCAAAATTTGTGATTTTCGAGATCGATTTTCTAGAGTAAATAGTCGGTAAGGAGTCACAGAAAAAATCGACTGCAAAGCTGATCATATAATTTGATATAAAATCCGAAATCGAAAACTTTATCTAATACATGCCCTGACGAGACGACTACCTTAAGGAGGCTCTTACCTCGATCATAAAACGACAGATCTTTATGAAATTAAATTATGTTGTAAAGTGAACCACAACGAACCGATGCCCAAAACTTTAGCATAGGTTGACGATAAAAATTTTAAAAATATCAGTATTGAAATTCGCATTTTTAACACAGGGCATATGGTAAACACTAAAATTTTTATCGGAAGTGATGTATTTTCTTGGCAAGTTTGCGAGCCAGGTAAACAAAAAACTAAGGAATTGTAGTTAAAATAATAATCTTTCTAATGATAAGAAGAAAACTTGGTGTTGACGATGAGTTATAAAAGATATTGTAGTTTTAATATGACGTATGACAGGTTAGGCGAATGATCTTCCGAGTGTCAAAATCGCGCTATTCTTTCTAACCTCACTTGCACATGTCTTTTCTTTGCGCTGTATGGTAGCGGCATAATTATTCTCTCGCGCATTGACAACCTTTAAGATTTTCGAGAATTTTCCTTTCATTTTCCCTCTCAGCATTCTCACGTTATATCTTTCTTTTGGCTCCATCTCTTCATCGCATCAATCGCTACAACGCTACACGGCTACACCTCACCTAGCTGCAGACTGCTGCAGACGACGTTGTAACACGCGCATGTTATTATTCTGCTCTTTAGCACTGACGTAGTCAACTGACTTATTGTATAAATTTTAATATTTACACTAATAGAACATATAACTTACTCTTACACTATGTAAAAATCATTATTTATTTTTTTATTTAATTTTCCGATAATTTTATAACCAATTATTAATGATAATTTTTCGGTTGCTACATTGATTAGAGCAGCCGGGTAAGAGCCTCCTTAAACTAACAACTTCTCAGAGTTCGAGTACTACTTGTGAAAGATTCGATTTCTTTTACGATAAAAACTACTTATAAGTATATTTGAATATACTTATAAGTTTATTTCGAATTCTTATAGACAGGGGAGACCGGGTTTGGTAGGCCATAGAGGCAGATAGACTAACCGTTAATAACTTTGCAGTTTTTACAGGAATGTGCGCCCGATGTGTCGCACCAAAAATTTATTGTAGAGATAAACATTCCTCCATTCAATTGCGTTAGATGCGGCGTCACGGTCATATGTTGTTACAGAATGACAGATGTTTATTTTATTGAAAAATTGACTACAAAAGTAAATATTTTTCTCCGAGATTTTTTATTTTTACACTTTATGTAGCTACAAAAGAATGTCCTGGCACACATTTTAGGGTTTGCTTATTAGACAAGTGATTGGAACCAGTTTTGTTTAGATCCATAAATATTTAAATGTAATATATTGCTATTTAAAAAGATTATTTTTTTATTATAAACGTGAATTTATCTTTTATTTGTTAAAGAATTTGTTTAGTTCATTCACATTTAATTTTAAAATATAACTTATATCATAAAAAATAATTAATAGTTTATGAAAAGACGGCTTTTCTATTCATACTGTGCTATTTTGTTACCGCTGGGTTAAACTGCAAATAACATTTTTTCGACTAATTACACCTATAGTCAACCTTCCCCATACTGTTAGTCAACCAACCCCGATCATGGGGTTGGTTGACTAGCGTGGAAGAGGGATATAAGAAAAATATTCAATTATATTAATTATCATCAAATTAAATTAACTTTAAAAATTCAATTTAATAACCAAATATACATCTTACCGTAATATAAGCATGTAACGCGATAATGATATTTCTTTTATGTATTTTATTAAAAATCAAAAACTAAAAAACTGGCCTACCAGCCCCGGTCTCCCTTATTTATTCTAAAATTCAAAACTAACTAATCAGGATTGATTACTTCACAAGTATAATGTATAAAATATTATTTCTTATGAATATTACTCGAATCTTAAAAAATGAAAGTTGATTATTGGATTTGACTCTAATTTTTTGAGTACATATTGGACTTCATCTCATCGCTAAGAGTATCGAAAGCCGGAAAAGGTTACAGAGAGGCTAGGTATATGGATGAAATAAGAATCGCCGCGGAGACAGAGAAGCAGATCGGATTGTAAATTTACTGCGAAAAGCGACAGATAACCGCGACTGGCACAGTCTTGTGGGAATTCGAAAGTTTGCGCGTGTAGTGGTGATTATGACAAGCTGTGCACGGACCGTACCTCGATCAATATAATGTTGCACAATGCTGCTTTACGAATGTACGATCTTGCTAGAACTGTAACATTTGAAGCAATAATGTCACAAGTGTGATTTGGTGAGCTGGATTTTTAAAAAGTGTATAACATTTTATTGACGATATGATTGAGCTTCCGTAATCGATAATAGCTAATATATATATATATATATATATATATAATATTTTATGTTATCTTGAATTATATGTACTTACATATAAATTTTATATTATTGTCTAAAAGTTATTTGTTCAATAAAGAATGCGTTGTGTAACACAGTTTCGAGTCTGCTATCCTACAAATCTTGGAGATGACATTTACGACCTGTTCCAGATACTAAATAAAACTTCTGTCTTCTTTGGCATATTAGAAAATAATGGATCTCTGAACTCGAGATCCACGGCACGTAAATAACTTTTTGATTTCTTGATTTCAGAGGTGAAACTGGAACTGGAAGACCTGATGTCTGACATCAAGAAAACCGCTAACAAAGTGAGGGCTAAATTAAAGGGTAAGTTCTTGCAGTTCGGATGATCGTGACGTGGGTGACATGTATTATAAATTGATCGATCCCTCTGCGATCGTCGGAGAGTACGTTTCGCATTACGACAGCCGAGCCTTGTTTCCTGTGTATTTTAGTGATAGAGCAGAACATCGAGCAGGAGGAGCACACGAACAAATCGTCAGCGGATCTGAGGATACGCAAAACCCAGCACTCGACGTTGTCCAGGAAGTTCGTTGAGGTGATGACGGAGTACAATCGGACACAGACCGATTACAGGGAGCGGTGTAAGGGGAGAATACAACGACAGCTCGAGATCAGTGAGTATACGGATGTCGTGATTGGCCGCATTGCAACCTGAATGCCAGTTCGAATGGAACAACCCTTTCCAATCTGTCGTCATATCGAATCCGTCTCGGAATATCCGCGCTCATCAATCTAATGCTCGTGTTCGTCTCTGTTCGAAGAAAAGTCCGGAGGAGGACACTGAACGATTGTTGTCAACAACAGTTTTCTTTCAAACAACTCTAATTGAATTTTCTTACTATTATTACATCGCGAGAAGAGAGTTTTCTTAGCTTATTATATTTATATATATTTTTTAATACTATAATGCGAACGCGATAACCAGGATGAGGTGCAATAAGCTTACAATGTAAATAGTAATTATGACAATGGGATCAAGTATTTGTATAATATCGATATTTATGATCCAAGCAATCGCTTCGTTCGTTGAATAAATAATAGCGGCAACGGCTTGAGCGGAAAATTGATTGCATTCGCATTTGAGTCGCGTCTGTTTGCGAGACGAAGAAATCTCTCTGTTTCTTTCCAGCGGGGAGAACGACCACCAACGAGGAACTCGAGGAGATGCTGGAGCAAGGAAATCCAGCCGTCTTCACGCAAGGGGTACATCTTTAATGATCCTTGTCTCCTTTTCTCGCCTAATAGCTACATAAGAAGCATTAATAACCGCGGCCTTTCCTACCCCGATTAATCTTACCCCTTGTCGCAGATCATCATGGAAACGCAACAAGCAAAACAGACTCTTGCGGACATCGAGGCGCGTCACGCTGACATCATTAAACTTGAAAACTCCATCAGGGAGCTGCACGACATGTTCATGGACATGGCCATGTTGGTGGAGAGCCAGGTAAGGTCGAGCAGCTTCATGCAAATTTATCGCGGAAACTTTACCCGTTTAAACAAATGATAATTACACCATTTTTATCTTTTTTTTTCCCCTGGCATAAGAGGTTTACATCTCCACGAGATGTAACGAGATCGATATTGCATGCAAAAAATTTTATATATCTTTTTTATTATTATTTTGAGATAACAGCTTTCTATCTTGATTTTCGATACATATGGAAGAACAATACTCTGCCGCAAGATACATAACTTACATGCAAATTGCATATGTTCATGTATCACAAATCGCGTGCGTATAATACAGCAGAGATATTCGTCATGAATATTGATGTGCTATTACAGAATTGCATATACAGATGATAAAAGCCTAAATGTAACAGTAATTAAACGTACATTGTTAGTAGAGTCGGATTAAATTCTGAAAAATATGATTACAATTATTTTTGCAAACATGAATTTTCCAGTAATTCACAAAGCAGTTAATAGATATGACTTTTTAAAATAATCTGGCAGTAGATAATAAGTTCATTGATACGTGCATTTGAGGAAAAATTAACCCTCGAAAGTCACACTGGGGTCACAGGGACCCAAATGAAATTTTGGACATATACGTTTGTAACTCATTTATATTTTTAATGCGTATTTTTGGTAATAATTTGTTTTTGACAAATTCTGAAATTACCATCATAATTCTCAGAAAATTTACGATCGATTGAAAAAAAAAAAAAAAAACTACAATACGTTAATTTTTTCGAAACTTATGAGCAAAAAATGGCTGGGGTCCTTCAGACCTCACTGTGGCTTACACGTATGCAAAAAATAAGTGTGGCCTGCGAGGGTTAATAAAGAGAAGAAATTCAGTTTAATTAAAATAATTTTAGAATAGATTCGAGAGGAAGGCCCTCTGAGTTTCGATTAAAAATTTGAATCTCTTTATGATAAAATAAAGATCAAAATATTGTCGACAATATTTTCAACAATAACGTATTTAATGTGCAACTTTGGTTTGTTTTAAATCTATTAAACAAATAATGTTTGTTCTTTATTTACCGCGTTTTATTTATTTCAGAAAATTTGTTTTACGTGATTTTGAATTTTATTCTCAAGCAAAAAAAGGAAATCTTTTTCGATTGCTCTCAGATGCACGTTTCAATTTATTTTTCAACCCACAAATTATCGATTTAATTAACAAATGAGATGCTTTATTGCGAGATGCTTGAGCGGCATCGTTCCTCGCGATTGATCGTACAACAGGCTACACTTACAAGTAGTTTGTTTTCTCGAATTTAATTGACATTATAATTTGAAGAGTATTTTCGTCTCAATTATATTATTTTTATTTTCCATTACTTATATTAGTTGCTCGCGTATATCTTATATTAGTTGCTCGCGATTACTTCAGTACGACAATGATTTATAAGCAATTAGGAGCGTAGCGCGACGCAGTGTAACAATCCTCTTCTCTTCTGTAATGTTTCTTAGCCGCTTTAGTTTCGAGCCGCATTATGGGACGTGTTTACTATCTGCTAATTCAAGGGAAATTTCTTCAACGTACTAAAATCTCAAGTTTTCCCGGATTTCCTGGAAATTTAATTATTTATGATACGTATCCATTCTGTTATTAATTTACTGTTACCTTCTCTTCGATATCTACTTGAAACTTTTCCGCGAGAAACTCGAGATTTTAGTTCACCGCTTTCTTCCTCTGCATGATAGTAATAATTAATTAATTAATAATAATAACAATAATAATATTATTCAGCTTTACTTGTCATGGTACAGTTTGTCCAAGTTCAAAGATCTTTTTTTCATACAATGGGACAAAGTAATTACCGCAGTAGCTTACGTCGATAATTTACAATTATCATTAACTGTACTTGCATAAAGAAAAACAGCTTTCTGATATCAATTGAGAATATCACAAATCACAACCCTGAAATTACCATTTCAAGAAAGTTTACGATACTTGTTACTATTGTGATTTTTCCCATAATCATTATTCGCAATTTTTTAAAATAAATCAGGCGTAAATTATAAACGCCATCGATTCTTGGCGATAATTACTTTTCTCGCTATCGATGCCGGTGATGCGAGCTGATGCATGACAATAAGAAAAAAAGAAAATTGGCGAACAGTTTTAATCACTGGCCTTGCCTTACTCTTGAAAACTAACACTCTCTCTTCCCCTGTGTTACGCTGTGTGGATTCGCGCCGCGCCTCCTACCCACATTAGGGCGAGATGATAGATCGCATAGAGTACCACGTGGAACATGCGGTGGACTACGTGCAGACGGCCACGCAGGACACCAAAAAAGCACTCAAGTATCAAAGCAAAGCCCGACGGGTGAGTCCTCCCCAGATATCATCGCGCCGAAGCTATTTCGTTCGCGTCTAATTGGTCACTTCTTGTTTTTTTTTCCTCCCTATCCCGGCATTCCCTACCCTCGACCCCGTTATCGACTCGGTGTCTCTCGAATCCCCGTTTTGATTTTCATCCCGTTCCCCCTCGTCCCCCTTTCCGTTGAGTCCGCTCTACTTACGTTATCCGCTTCCGTTTAATTATTACGCTTCTGTTGATACGTAACTCGCTACAATCTGTATTAATCGGTGTACCATCCATCCCCCCACACTTATCCGCCCCTCTGCGACGCGTAAGCAATTAACGACGGCGCTTTGTGGATTTCTTTCTGTTTATTTGCGTTTCACTTTACTCTGCCGTTCGTTGGTATTCGTGTGTCAATTCGCGCTCGATCGTAAATGATATTTTATAAATGCATATATCTATATTATACTATATACATATATACTGTTGTATGTGTGCGTGTTTATATACTCTTACTCTCTCTTTTTTCCCCCTTATACCTGTACATCGCTCTCTGTATATTCTGTCGAAACATGGGTGTGCTAATTGTGTGCCTCTGTCCATCAACTGCTCTGTTTACTACTATTACTCATACTACTAACCTTGCGTATTAATCTCTATGCTGTCGATACTAATATACGGATACGTGTGTGACTGTGTGTCGATGTGAAAACACGACGGCGTGTGGTACGTGCCTGCGCATATGTACACACGCGTAATGACACTCTGGGAATCTGGCATTCTCCCACCTGCCGCGGGGATGCTGCTTCTCTCTCTCTTCATACTCGCCGATTGTGTGTACATAAATGTAACCCCCTGGGCGCACCCGTTCCCCGAGGTTGTTCCCCTCGACGAGCGAACCTGGTCCCACCTGGATATCTCCCTCCGCCACCCCCGCTTCCATCCCGATCTCCCGAGTCCATCGTCCTTCGTCCTTCGTTCCCACGTGCGGTACGGCAGGGTGAGCTGGTGGACAGCATTGAGTACTGCGTGAATCAGACCGGCGACCACGTGGGCCAGGCCCGGGGCGAGCTGATCAAAGCCGAAGAGTATCGAAGCAAGGCTCGTAAGGTAAAGAACATCAGACACCAGACACAGGCACGTGGCCGGGACTCGGGCCGAAACTCGGGCAAATTTGTTTCTCGCGTAATATTGAGGCTCGGCCTCCCGAGGCGAGCGACAGATTTCGCCGAGTTTCGGATCAGCTCGGCCGACATGAACGCTGCTAACTCGTGAATTAAATTTAGAGAGAAGTATAGCGTTGGTCAATCGCGCACATTTATTTGAAATATAAAAGGAACTAATGTGAGCAGTTTTAGCACTTTGCGAACTTTTCTTTTCAAACGCAGCAAGGCAGTCCTTCGCTGACTCAATCGTCCTTTGCTAACTGCTCCCAAAATTCTGATTCGAGCCGCATAACACGACAGGTGGTACTGTATCACTTCATGCACACAACGCACGCACACATACATATTTGTATGTATATTTATATCCATGGATATACAATATACATACAATACAATATACAATATACACAGATTTTCCGGCGTTTACAGAAGTTTGTTGATCCTTCATCTAAAAGTGCCATCGAGAAACGCTCTCTTTAAAAAATTTGTTTCTTTTGCTCGTTGGCATCGCGAATTTTGCATTGTGAAATAATAATTACTTTGGAATTCATTGAAGAGCGGTCTTTTCCCGTGAGTGTGTTGACTCAGAGGATTTACCGTACGCTTCTGAAGTACGATACTGCGATAAGGGACTGTTTCGCTTGGCGGCGTTCATCAAAAGACGTCAACGCGAGTGAATGAAGCCCGGCAAAAAGGAGCAAAAAAGAATAAGTGCCCATTCAACGGGCATCGGCTCGAGAGAGAGAGATTCGTTTCGAGTTTTACCAAGTGCAACGGCGAACTTCAAAACATTATCGCTGAATAACTTTATTCTCTTGCATTGTTATCGTTTTCACCTCTTCGCGTAGAATTTTGACCTCTCTATCTCTCCCATTGTGATCTTCAAAGCGAACATTTTCACTTGGATACGTTTCAGTTGGAACTCGTTCGGCCTGCCGCAGAGAATCGATGTTAAAAATAGCAGAAGAACTTATCGGATCGCGCGATTTAAGAATGTCCATCCAAGAAAACATGAATTTTTGCATGTACGAAGAACGAGAGCTTCTATAAAAATATTTTATCTGAAATTGTAGTGCATAGAATGTGAGAAAGAATCAATATTTTAACATCAATCTTGCGTAATGTAAAATATAAAAGTTACCGACACGACAAATTTGTACAACAAATTCTTTTTTGCTCCTGGAATAATTTCCTTCGTCTCTGATACTACCCTACGATCAGGCACCTCGCATCGAGTGGGATTCGAACCTTGTTTCTTGTGATTGACCTTTAATCTCTTGTGTCTAATGTATAGCGTACACAATTGCACTCGTGCTAATCATATTATTCTTCTTTGTGTTACGTTACGCGATCGAAGTCCATCGTGGGATCGCGGTAAAAGAGATGAAGTGTAATCGTTGTCGAGTAGACTGTACTAGTACGACGAATAGATGAATGCGCTGTTCTCTAGATTTGCACAGAGACGATGTAATGAAGTAGGACATGTAGCGGACAAATGAGTCTTTATGGTATCGGGTAGAAGTGGTAGATACAGTTTGGTGTTTGTGAACTAATTAGTTTGTGAACGCACCCGCATCATTAGTTGTTTGAGGAATGCGCTTGATTATGTTTGACAGCCAACTCACCTCCCACTTTCCTAAAAGTTATTGTCCATAATATTACATACATTAACATTGACTGCTTTTAACTAACATTTTATTCTCTATTTTACAAAATAATTCGTAAAATTTTAGTAAAAATTTACTCAAAAATATTTATTTCTTTTAATCCTAAAGAGAGCAGTGGAGCCTGCATTTCAAAAATTCATAACATTTCATTAATGTACTTTTTTTATAGATATTGAAAAATTGAGCTTTCTCTGGATATTTCCAAGACAATTGCGTCTATTTTATTAAAATATTAGACATTGTTGTGTCATAAATTAATTAAACTATTAATCAAACGCTTTCAGTTCTTTTTTTCTTGTCGAACTTCCTTGCAAATATGTTTAATTCCGCGTCACAGTGAAGTTATTATCGTCACTTCACTTTAATTTTATTTGCATTTTATTCTTTACACTGATTGCAATTCTTTTCTTTCGCGTTTTAACCGTTTTATTTGCGAACTAACGTTAACTAACGAGGCAAGTAAATATATTTGATAAAGCGTTTCTATAGCAAAACGGAAATTACAAGCGCATCGGAGAGAAACAAGATTTTTCTTTTCTTCTCTTCCTTTTGGTCACGAAATCAAAATGCATCACTTGTATGCGGTAATGCAAGTCAGCATGAGCGAACACGTGAATCACACACTCGCTCCCGACACGCTTTTTCTTACCGTTTCTTCCCCTGTGAGTTTCGAATTTTTGATTTCCGATCCACTGCACTCGTACAATTTTGTAAGGTTTTTTTTTCTTCTTTCTCTCTCTTTCTCTCTTATTTCATCTTTTCGCCGTCAAATATTTCTCTCTTTCTCTTTTTACTTTCCCGATTTCTCTCGAAGGTACGTATTTACGTGTTTCGGCTTTCTTACAATTTTTCTCACGAGGCACGCCGCGTAACGTTATTTTGATATACACCCTCACCATCTTTTTCTCTCTCTTTTTCGATTTTTTCGATTCTTCGCCGAGATATGAGACACATATACACGCGTATACCTTATACGTGGCCTTCTCTGCTTTTCTGTCCACAGAAAATGATCTTCATCACAATCTGCGTTCTAATATCGGCGGTCATACTAGTCGCCATAATAGTAGCGCTCATTCCGGGACTTTAAACGGCCGAGGGGGGGTGTTTCCTTTTTTGTGGGAGAAGAAAAGTTAGGCGAACGAGAGGGGGCGTTTAAAAGTTTCCAAGGAGAAGGCAGAGAGAGAAAAACGACTGCGACGCGGCAGAGCAAAAATGTCATAATAATAATATTAATAGTAGTAATAATGATATAATAATAGCAAAATAACAATAATAATGCAGAAAAACTTAGTTGCGGTCAACTTGGGAAGGGGGGGAAAGGGGGAAACGCGCGTGAGATCGGATGTGCAATGTGATCAGAAGTTCCGTGGGGGAGGGAACGGACGATGGAGCAATTATGGTGGTGGTCGCCTATGAGAGCTGTGAACGCATATCTTTAAAAGTCACACGTGCGCTAACAAAGCCGAAAAAAAGACAAAGGGAAATAGAAATGTAGTTAACAAAAAACGGATGTCCCGCGCCGATCCTGAATAACACACGTCTTTCTCTCCGTAATCTTATGACGATAATCCTCCGACTAATCTTCTGTAACGAACGACTAATTAACGTAATAATCCCGCGCACTCATCGCATTCGCTCGTTTCGTTAACAGTAAGTACACTTCATTACCGCTCGACGTTCCTCCGGAATCGCGAATGTCTCGAAACGATCTCCGCCCGAGAGACGCGCGGCAATCTCGATTTGAGGCTTACCCCCGTCTTATCAGTTTTATTTGTGCAAATAATCGATAACTGTGCTTGTGATTAACCGCAGGAAACTGTAAAGACGTGGAGATGTAGAAACGGCCCAGTTTCCGGAGGAAACTCGAGATCATCGTCAAAAATTGTTTCTCATTTAATCGATATGCACATTCGTCATTTGCCGTTTGTTTGACAAATTAAAGTAACGAAAATTTCGTTCCGTACTTCGAGATATACGAAATTAATTGGCGAAGGATAAAATGTATTTAGCAGCACATTGATTCGAGTCGTTTCTATCTGTCGTATATATTTATGTATGTACAGTACATATGTACTTTTATTGTTACTTGTCAAAATTCGTCCATGAGGGCGCGTACGCGCGCGAATGTGTTAGGTGTTCTCCAAGTTCGCTGCATTTCACCTATAAATTCTGTGAGCAACCCGGATGTTAACGTAATTCCAAAATTCTGCAATTTATTCGTAGCAATATGTAATAAAAATTGCAAAAAAGAAACCAATAAAATTTGCGTTCTGGAAAATCTTGGTTCCATATTGCTCAAAGAGAGCAAAAGAGGACGGCGAAGAGAGAAATATGGAACGTTTTTGTATAACGAATATCCATTAGTCATTAAATTAAAGCAATAAAAAAACATGGAGAAGATACCGGAAGAATATTGTCAATACAGAGATTTGGAAGGCAAATGTCGCTAGCTGGATGAACGCGAGTGTAATAAGTAGCGTTTATAGACACTTTCGATCAAAGTATCTAACAATATAATCGAACGCTCGAAGTCGGAACCGTCATTTCATCTCGAGCCGGAACCATCGTGATTTCAGTTCAATCGCAAAGCTGTCATTTCGTTTCTCTTCTTCTTCTTCTTTTTTCTTTCTTTTCTTTTTTCATTTTGTTTTTCCAAACGGTCACGGAATTATTTTATTTTGCAGAAATTGTTCCTGATATCGATCTGCGTGACGATAGCAGTCATCATTCTGATTATCATTCTGGCAGTTAGCTTAAGTTAGCTTAAGTGCGCGCGCCCGCGCGACATTGGCGACAAAAAAGAAAGAGATAAACACATTCGCGAAGCAAGTTTAACGGAAGAAAAGAAAAAAAGATGGAACAAATCGGGAGGGAACGGGCATTTTTGGATTTGCCGATATTACCCGTCGTCCCTCGCTCTTGTCCCGTTCCATCAATGAGCCAGGATCGTAACGGAAGATTAACGCCGATTGCGTCGATCTTGAATCTTCGCCTGAAATCGGGGGCGACACGCACCGCCGATTTTCGGCTCCCGAAAATATCGCCGATATATCCCGCACCAAACCGTTACATTTATTTATTATTGATTCTTAATAAATTTTATGTGTTTATACGTTTATTTATTGTCAGTCGTAACGAATTATTGATTTCTTTTTTTTTTTTTTTTTTTTTTTGCGGTGCTCACGCTCGCGTCACTCGAGCCGCGGATTAACCCGATCATGCACCCGATTGTGACGGTATAATCAGGATCGATCGTGCGGATATGTAACTTTCCGGAGAACGCCTCGTAGACATCGCGAACGTCGTAACGCCAGTGGGAGGCTGTGGGAACGGTGACGACACATACGTTGCGGGGTCTCGGTTACACAAAGTAAACCATCGTGTTACTAGCGGAGACTCGCAACGAAGTTCCTTCATGCGCCTCGATACGTCGGAGAGCGCGCAAAATTGCGATGTCAAGTTTCACACACACACACACACACACACACACACAAGTTAATCTCCTTTCCAAGAAAACCGTCTTTCTTGCTGAGAAGAAATCGATACGACGGTTTCTGTAAACCTGCGGAGCGGACGGTTCTTGAAATTTTCAAGAAAAATTATGACGCTCGTACGAATTAAGCACTTTTACGTTTACTTAAAATGTTTGTTAAACGCGCTGCGAGTTTGCGTTAAATCGTAGAAAATGGAGGTGAGAAACGCCGAGAAAAATTACTGAGGTCGGTGTTTTCTTTGGTATGCGAGCGGGGGATCGATACTCCCATTTTACCGATAGCTTCTCCTCGCATTCAGGCGCACCTTCGCACTGCCTTTTGTTACTTTTCTTTTTCACTTTTATTATTTCCGCCACTTCACCGTTCCCTAGTCGACGTTGCGACGCGAGCGATTAACGAAGACGGCGATTGCGAGAATCTGTAGAATCACGCGCGACACGAGATCTCGAACGCACGCGCGCCCTTTTCCTCAAATCGTCTTCAGGCGAAGCTCGCCGGCGATTTGACGAAAAGCCCTCGGTTATACGAAGTGCGGCGACAGCAAACCGAACTATTTCGTGACTTTTTACATTTCATTTCTCTTCCTATATTTGTCACCGCGAACATTGATAATTAATCGATTTCGACTATCACTGGAGAAGAAATTGTCAGCGATCTTTCATGCGGAAGCGATCAAAATCCCTAAAATAAGACAACATATTTTGTGCCCGCGGAATTCTTACCCTCACTCGCACTTCAAATAAAAAGATTAGTGCAACGGTTTGAATCGAGGAAGGTTTAAACATGAGGGCAAAAATTCATATTAAGTTTAATTTAAGAAATATTTGTCTTAATGTATCGCGCAGTCTATTTGTCAAATTGTTCCCGAAATCAGGTTGATAATTGGCTAAGAAAATATGATTTAAAGCTCGAGAGCGCGTCTTCGAGGACGACGATTCTCGAAACGCAGCGAACGACGAGCGCGAAGATATTCGACTCCGCATCATCAATCTTCGTTCTTGTCGGAAATCGATGTCTATCCCCGCGGATCGTTTGTTGTCGCCGCAGATTTGTTCGATATCGCGAAATCGGCGATCTCTCTACTCTCCAGAGTCTAGATAACAGAGGAAGGCAATCTGAATCGGCGTGCGGCGCGCGAGTTGTTGGAGCTCGCGGGAACGCTTCCGGATTTGTCCCAGAACTGATCGATCGTCTCTGCGCGAAATGCGACGGAGACGGTCGCCACCTTCCTCGTGCCGCGTGCTTCAGTCACCCCGTCTGGGCTGACGCGAGGGTTTCCTCTCGGTCGGGACGGTTAATCCGCGCGCGATGACGACGTATCTTCGCGATATGTACAACACGCTCCGATGAACAGATATCGATCGCCCGAACTCTAATAATCGCCGTCGTCGCAATGCAGACCGCGCGACACACGGTACGGCGCCCCGCATTGTACATGTAAATAATCGCAATTTGTATAGAGCAGATAATAATAATAATAATAATAATAATGACGAGATAACGAGAGAAAAAAGGAGTAACACAATATTAATCATTAATGCCGATAGCGTAGTAGGAATTTTCTTCTCTTCGGGTGTATTCAGCGTTTAAAAAAAAAATAATGAAAAAAAGAAACTGTTAGATAGGAGAACGGCGGCATCGTTCACGGCACGCCGCCTTTTTTTCTCTGTCGTCTTTATTATACCTTGCCGCCTCGCGGAGAAAGAAAACTGAAAAGAAAAAATTGTAACGCTAGTAACAGCTAGGTGCGAGTAAAATGAGATAATAATAATAACCAGCGCCGATCGCTCGAGATGATAATAGAGTCTCGAAGATAATAGAATTCGCGTCGCGTTTTATACAAGAGAAAAGCAATGGCAGCGCGTCCGATCGCTCGTGAGGATCGGCTCAGACACCAGTTGTAAATTTCCTTGGCGGGAGTACCTACTCTACGTTTGCTGCGAAGAAAGAGAGAGAGAGAGAGAGGAACGCGGGATAAGACGAATTAGGAACGAGCCGAATTGGGAATACGTCGTTGAAGCTGCACAAGAGGAAGCTCCGAAGAAAATGGACGTTAACAATGTCGATCAATGAAGGTCTGTATTCTCTTCTTTTTTTTCGACTAATGCCGATCTCTTTGATCGCCTCATTGATTTCTATTTTATGCTATTAGAAGTAAGGCTTACACGATTTTTCGTTATTGATACTGTCGCGAGAAATGTTTCTACATTTTAAATACAAAATTAACTCTATGATCGATCACATTTCTTTCTCTTATGTGCAAGACGTTCCAGATTTCTCGTACTTTTTATCATCTCTGAATTTTTCAACCAAATTGAAGCTGAAGATCTTGTGGTGCGATTTTTCCTCAGCTGTAGTATGTCTTTTCGTCATTTCTTTCAAAATTTTCTCTGAAGTTTGTACTTGAAGAATATTTTCAATTCTCAAAGTTGACAATCTAAATTTTCTCTCTCGGGAATATGTAAATCAAAATTAGTTAAAAACTTTTAGATGATGGGCGAGATAAAATATTTGGGACGTCCTGTATATATTGAAGATAAGATTATTCAAATAAAAAATGTATAGCAAGTCAAAGTTACTTATTTATTAGAATCACATCATATCCTGACGCGATTCAACTTTAAAATTGGAAGTCTACGTCTCGTGAGAATTCAGCTTCTGTTCAGTTGCAATTTCTGCTTCGGATGTACATTACAGTTACATACTCATGTATTATTTTTTTACGCAGGCCACTGCAACGTGCGCAGCTCACGCCGGCAACGAGCAAGATTCCAATTTCTTTTAGGTGCTCTACGACACGGTAGATCGATAAGTAAACAATTGTAATGTGTAGCGTAATAATAATGGACAGAGGTATCGAGAGCACACAAGCAGGGTATCGAGTTTGAGAGACAGAACGGGAGGTAGAGGGAGGGAGGGAGAAAGAGAGAGAGAGAGAGGGAAGTAGATGAGGATAGAAAGATTTAGGGGAGAGAGTCAGGAGTGAGAGAGGGAGAGAGGAAGCTTTGTAATAGATTATATTAAACCTTTATCGATCTCTGTTAATGCCGAGTGCAGAAGAAGATTATGATCATGATTTGCCTCGCCATATTGGGCGTTGTTGTCGCCACCACCATCGGTGGATACTTCGGACTGTGAACGCCAAAACCAGGTACGTGGCCGGGCCAGGACGCGTAACGCCCGCGTGACATTTGACATTCTGTCGTATCGGGAATATCCGGATAACGATAAGAACGTATTGCACGTGAATAGCCGATTTATTGACGTCTAACGCTGTAATCGTAATTGGATTGCTCGCTGCCACGTCGGAGTAACGTGCAATGATGTGTCAATTTTCAACTCGTGAAATTCTTAAAATTCACCTTTTATCGCGTTTCACTATTTCAAGTGACAAATTTACTCGCTAAAGCTTAACAATAGCACTAGGTGATACATTGCCATTCTTAACAGAGTTGGGAAGTAACGCGTGACTTGTAACACCGTTACCGTTTCCGTTACTTTTCTCGCTGACGATCGTTATTTTTTTGTCTGTAACGGTAACGGTAACGTCGTTACATTTTTACAGTAACGGTAACGAATTCAACCGTTTTATTTTTATCGTTACTTTAGTTATCCCTATTTAATAGATCGCACTGATAGCGCGTATTAAGTATTCTTGATTGGATAGAATTATTTTCTTCTAACATCTTTTCCCGCATTACGCGGTTAACGAATCAGTTGAGCCCAGTGCATATGTAACATAAACTATAGATTTTTAATATCGGCAGTTTAGTACTATTAAAATGCACAACAATAATAACGATATTACGATCTACATAACGATAAAACAATAAAAACTTTTGATAAGATTTGCGTTTTTAAATTACGATTTAGTTTCCTATAAAAAATAAATATTAATACAAAAATTTAGAAAAATTAAAGTCAAAATTTTTATTTTAGTATTACAAAATAGTAATGCAAAAGTAACGAATCGTTACTTTCTTAGTAACGATATAACGATAACGCGGTTACTTTTATGAAGTAACGTTCCCAACTCTGCCATTCTAGCGTTAAACCGATAAGATTTTTATGTCTGCCATTGTCCTGCCATTGTACGCCACTTGGACGATCTTTTTGTTCAGAAAAGTCCAAAGACATCAGCAGCATCGTGTACCTAATTCCGAACCGCCGGCAGCGCCAGCATTCACTCATATCACTTCGATACGTGAAGCTGATCGCCATCGGACGAAAGGAGATCGTCATTGTCGAAGGCGTCATCATCGGCGCACTTCTATCGTAACACCCATCATCGCTAGAGCCTTCAGTCTATTACGCGCGTTCTCCAGCTCGACACGAAGAAAACCAAAGAGATAAAGGAACATCGTCGTCGCCGTCGACGTCGTCATCATCACCATCCTCATCATTGTTCGTCATCATCGTCATCGTTGCGTTTGCGTCATCTTCGTCTTGAAAGTCTCCTCTGATAGCTAGTGCGCTAGTCGCGTTTAGTCGAAAAGAAAAATACGAAGAGAGGAGAAGAGAGAGGAAGAAACAATTATCCCTCGTTTTTCTATTCAAATATTAATTCGATAATTTCCCGACAAATTTCCGCCTTTAGCAGTCAGTCCCCAGGTCGGTACCCTCCCCTGCCCTTTGCTCGCCCCGCTCGTCACGACGAAGCTCAAGAGCCTAAGCTCTTTTCGTGCGTGCGTCCTCATCGGTCTTCTTCCCTCCCCTTCCCGCGTCCCTCCCCCTGCCCATTCTCCTCTCACGGATTACGCGGCGAAGATAATAGACGACGGGAGGCCTCGCGAATGGAACGGGCCGAGAAAACGCTCTCGTCCCTCTAGAACGTGACTAGAACTATCGATCGGAGATACGTACGCACCGTCGGTCAAGCGACAGATCCCCGATCGACGCTCTGACACAACGTCGTCCTATCGTCGACAGGACGACCATTGACACGAGGACACTGCCGGTGTTTCCCTTCCTCTTCCCCTTCCCCTTCCCTCCCCCTTGCCCTATTCTTCTTCGCGCGCGCACGAACGTCCCCGTCGAATGTGACGAGGCGTCATTATGACACGCGTCGCGCATCGTCGCCGAAAACGGCGGTTCGCGCGATACGACCTTCCGAAGGTCACCGCCTTCGTGGTGTCCGCCTCGTCGCGACCCCGACACCCAATGGTGCTTCCAAACGCGAAGACGATGAACGGCTCGCGGCTACCACTTTCCTCTTCGTCGCGAGGCTAATGCACGAATGTGTGTACGCACGATGCCGTGCTACCGAAGAGCTACGTTCTTGTGATCTGCACATCGAAAATAGTCGGACTAGTCACATTCTGAAAACGCGTTCTCCACCCGTTGATACGACCTGTGTCCGCTTATATACGCGAGAGATAAACTGCTGAACTAAAAATTTGTACGCCAAATTTGCATTGTCCAGATAGCTCGTAACTCCCACTAATAAATCCTCTCACGGCGGTACGTTACTAGATAAATAGCGCTAATTGGTATTTAGTAATTATTCACGTTGTGATATTCTTCAGATGATTTCTAGCGATTTCTACGGTACACTTTGCGCGAAGACTGTTCCGAGCCTCGAACGAGGTTTCGCGAACTTTTCTTCGCCGACGATCTCGAAGAGTCAAAGTATTTAGCGGCTAAATCGTGTTTACCGAAAAATTCAGCGGATATTACTTAAGCGGAGAAATTAACGGCGATCAAGGGCCAGTTTCACCAACGTCGATTAACTGTAACTTTCGATTAAACTCACTCTTCATCTCTTTCCAACTGTTCCCCTTAGAAAGAGACGAAGAGTGAGTTTAATCGAAGGTTACAGTTAATCGATGTTGGTGAAACTGGCCCTAAGTGATACTCGCAAAGTTCTACTACCTCGACCAGCGGTTTAACCCTCGGCTATACATATCACGCCGGCTCTGAGTAACGTTTTCGACATCTCTACACTACACCTCCTTGTATCCGGACGATCACGAAGAATCGGTTAGGTGATGTTTCTTCTTCGCGGATAACGGCACATGTCAAGTACGAATCGTGAGGTCAAACTTGAGAAGCGTATAACTTAGGGTAGATTGTGCACCAGTGTCGAATAACCACGGTTCGTCAAGTCCCGTTTTCACGCGCGTAAAAAAAAACAGCAAGGCATTTAATACAGTTAGTGTACAGTTAGATCAGAGAACTTAGCTTTGTACAAGCTTAACCCATTAAGCGCTTTTCTATCCTTTTAAATCCTTGTAACTTGGGTCCTAATAAAAATTTTTAGTCCGCAATTGGTATTTAGGAGTTACCGGCGGCGACCATGGGATGGGATATCTGGGGAAAAAAGAGAAACAATAGTTGAAAGTGGAGATAAAAACGTAATCCCTGCCCTTTTACTGACAAATATTCAATTAATAAATGATTTTATCTACCTTTTTGAGTAGAATTTTGAGTAGAATTTTTGTTATGGATCACTCAAATAATAATTATCGACTTATTCTAATCAAAAAGGTATATGAAATCATTTATTGGTTGAATATTTGTCAAGAAAAAGGCAGAGCTTACTTACTTTTTCATTTCCACTTTCAATCATTATCATTTCTTTCAGATATCCCACCCCATTGCCGATAAGATTTTCGAAAGAGCAACTCTTTTTACCCCTAAATGTCAATTGTGGTTTAAAAATTTTGATTAGTATTCGAATTACAAGAATTTAAAACAGAAAATCGCGTAGGAGTCTCCCAAGACTTAATGGGTTAATTAAGCATTCCTTCTTATACCTTATCATATTACTCGCAACCAATACTGTTGGCACAATCAATCCTCGGAGTACTCGTTTAACTTAACGGTGATAAGGGCAATGACGTGAGCAATGTGATTTTTATAACGGGTATTTTAATGAGTAAAAAATGTTTGCGCACTCTCACTGTGTCTCGTTTGTTCAAACGATATAGCTCGAGATGTTTCGGCCAATAGGTGTTCACTGAGAGAAACAATCAATTCTTCCAATATTTCTATTTAGCTGTAATTAGCGCGATTATCAATCGCGATATAGCGAGGTGTAGACGAAGCGATCCTGTCTTTCTGTAGGCGTTCTGTACGCGATGTTTCAGAATGTGACCGGCAGAAGAGACGACGAATGCTCAGGCACGTCACAGACGTTAGAATAGACTCAACCTAGTGAACACAGTGTCCCAAATCGAGACATAAGACGTCTCAAAGACATCATATCATAAGACGTCTTGAAGACGTCTTAATGACGTCTTTTATGACGATATTTAATTCGTCTACACGACGTTTTTTTTTTCCAAGACATATGTCCCGATTTGGGACACGAGGAGTCTGGAAATTGTGCGAGATACGTAAACAAATTCGTTTTCTCTTCTAGACGGTTAATTCGGCCGATGATTTTTTTTTTCACCGAGTTGACAGGTTTTGCGGTCTTCGATTTCGTGTTGCGCGGTACGCACCATTAGGTGTTGGGTACGATGACTATCAATCCTCAATCGCGATTCTCGCCTTGGACGATAGTCGTCGTTTCGCGTCTTCTATAATCTCGGCGGACCCTCGACAAAAGTAATCCCCTGCGTTACCTTTCCCCCTGCGCACTATCGCTCGAAGTATAACTTCCTTGTATCTCGCTAGTCTTGAAAATACGCCGCATGTATTTGTCCGTTGCGCTCGAACGATCGATTTGAATTTGAGTTGTATCTGCAATTGGTAGAAATTGGTAGTCTCGCACGTTACTCTTATTTTTCTTTACAGTTTAGCGCGTGGATCCTGAAGCCGTTGCCGCGCGCCCCTAAATAACGCGGGCCGCCTTTCGTCGTTTTTTCGAGATCAACCGCGGAGCGCGTGCATGTGAACCGATTACACCACAACTCAAATTATAAAATTTTTCTGCGCACGATATTTTCTCAAATTCCTCTTATTAAATTACACGTGGGTTCTTGAAGTCGCGACCATACGAAAAAGGTGCATCATCTTTGAAACGATTAACCCCAACAGCGGACGAAGTAACGGAGGGCATGATGAGTGAGCGGGAGGCAAGAGGCATTGCGTGAGAATGAGAGAACGTGCGAGTGCGTGTACGTGTGTGTGCGCATACGTGAGAAGCAGAGAGAAGGAGCCATAAGCTGCAGCAATAATATAATTATAGGTGTTATGGAAAACAAAAAATTAAGGAATAATTCCATCGGCGGAATGAGAAAGAATGAGCGATTACTGTATGACACGGATATGTATACATATACATATTTAAAAAAAAAATATATATATATATATATATATAAATAGATAGGTAGGTAGATAGAGAGAAGTGTCACGAGGAGAAAGAAAATTACTATTAATATTGACAATTATTATTATTGGCAGCGCCTATATATTGCTCCTCGACAGATTTAATGTATCAGGCGGAGTGCTGGCGACGTTAATGTTAATGTTTTGTTGAGTATATTATAATTATTACGAACGTTGAGGTGCATACATTCTACAGAGAAGATTATGGGTTAATGTTTAAACGGAAGGAGGAGAAAGAGAGAGAAAGAGAGAAAAATGATATAACGGTGAATACGATTACGATTTTGTGCACCGCGCGTTTAAGTGCGCGTTGCTGTAATAATTAACATTAAATAATAATAATAATAATAATAATAACGATGATTAAGAAGATATTAAGATCACACCTGGCATTGTACAGAAAGCATAATAATTGTTAGTTTAGGTAGAACAAACATTACGATCTACTATCTAATTATAATCCAATACGATTAAGATGATCTAAGATTTAATCGCGTAATCCCTCTGTCACGAGTTACTGCGGTCGTTGATAGGTATACCGCTCTCTGATATTTATTATCTGGCTGATCAATGGATTTCGTTCGAGGAGAGGATGCTTTGTTCGTGCCGTCGAGAAGCTTCGCGTTACTTAAAAGAGAAGGAGGAGAGATCCTTTCGGTCACCGAAGAAGGTAAAGAGAAATAAAGGAGTCACGCGGGCGCGAAAGCCTCCTTCTCTGTTTCAGCTATACGTTTTCATCTTTCGGCCCCGTATTCGTATTCTAATCTCCCCGTGCTCGATCGAGTCGCCTAACTGAACGTGTCGCGTGACGCCCCGTAAGGCGAATGCAAACGTTTTTTTCTTCTTCTCATTGTTTAAATCCACATCGATCTTTCGCGCAGTCTTGTTCACGTGCGATCGCCTTATTTCTCGGATCAATTGATTTCCGTAACGGATCGTCGTGACGAGTCTGTCCGGACCATTCGATGTATCCGCGCTCTCGCAGAAATCCACAGCCTCAGATCTCGTAATTTTAGCTTTATAGCGAACTCTTCGTGGTAGAAATTTTGACAGAGAGAGAGAAAACACCTATCGTCGTCAATTTCTTATCGCTAGATAAAGAGAGCAAGAGAGAAAGAGAGAGAGAGAGAGAAAGAGAGTGAGATTCTATAAGAATAACGTTATCGGCGCACGACAGTTAAGTGTACGTTAAACGAATCTGGCCTAAAGATTTAAGGAATGTCGCGTTTCCTCGTTACTGTCAATCGATCGATCATCCCGACGTTCATTCTCGTCTCATCCAGGACCGTCCCAATCCCCCGGGATCGGCCGTACGGATGTCTATAATTAATCTCGTTGTCTTTAATCTGTACGATTTTTATCGCTTTCAATTTTGCTCGTTTTAACGCTCGAAATCCTTTTCACGTTCGCGATTTCGTCGTCATATCACTATCGTCAGTTAAGACGCAAGAAAGCATTTCCTTGTTTTTTTTTTAATCTGACGACTTAAAGAGCAGCGAACTGGAGCAACGCGTTCAGAGTCGGTTCTGTCGCTAATGAGGATCGCGGAATCGGTGAACGTTTTTTCCTCGCGAACGTCTCATTAGGTAGCTAATTGCGGAAGCTGGCACGTCTTCCTTGAGAAGCTTCATTCTTTTTTGTCCCGAGCGCGCATGCAGAACATCGCCCCGCGGTTTAAAGCGCAGCAAAACGTGTCGAGAGGGATGAACTATGAAGAAACATAACAAAACGACAAACCTAGTCACACAATTTCCGTGTTCTCGAATTATATTTATTCATCGCGATTATAGCCGGAGTTACGCACTGCGGGAGTTCGAATAGAAAGAGAGTGAGAGAGAAAGGAGGAGCATCAGTTTAATAATTATAAATACGCTATTTCATTGCATTTGTACGTAGAATAGGATAGAAAAGAGAGATTGTGCGGCGGATTGATCTACGTAGAGATCTTCGGACGCGCGATCCATGACATTTCCGGACATAAAGATAAAACACGCGGAAGAGAAAGAAGAGAGGGGGAAAAGAAGAATAATGAACTCATGCGGAGGGATCCTCTGGTGTCCGTGAACATGTGGGTCGATGTCTCATGTCGGTGCAATTATTAAATGCGAGAGGCTACTTCAATAATCTTATGAGTGTCAATTCCAATTTCAAGTGTAAATTGTAATTTCGTGAGAGTCCTAAGAGAAAAGAATGAAAAAAAGGAGGGGAGAAGCAAGAGAGAGATGATGCGGCGTCAAACGACAGGAGAGAAGAATGGTTTAAAATATAAAAAAAAAAAATAAGAGTCGCACGCGCGTATCACGGCGTGGCAAAGTGAGATTATTAATAAACTTAATTTATCGAAACCGATAAAAAATATTAGGAGCGAAAGGGAGCGTGTTTGTGTGTAAGAGAGAAAGAAAAAAAATGTGTGCGCGAGAGAGAGAACGAATGAGAAAGAGCGAGAGAAGAAAGAGAAAATGTTAAATTAAAAAAATAAAAAACTAAAAAAAGACAAACTAAATCGTAGCACGTGCAGGAGTAACAGAGATAATGGATACTTTTTATTGTAGGTATTTCATATAGATGAGATTCGTAAAAGTAATAAAAAGGAGCATACTGTATTAAACAGGAATACTTACCGAAAGAGGAACTCTAAGGTCAACGGTGTTTTTTCTGCCTATACGTATATCCGACATCTCGCGAGCGCGCTGTGTAATTTCTCTCCACGTATAAGAAACCCTAAATGCTGAAACGAAAAAGCCGCAAAAAAAGGCATTAAAAAAGAAATCGACAGCAGACGCGTCAATATAAAAACCTGGCATTTTATGTTCTTATCTCTGACTATAAATGATTAACTGTTTACTATTACTATTATTATCACCGATCATCATCGTCATCATTGACACTGTACAAAGTCGGCAATAATTTTAAGAAACCGCCCCTGAGACCCGTCTTATGTAATCGTTCGGGGACGAGCGAGGTAAAAGCACATCTCGCCTCGTCGACTCCGAGGGAGCCTTCCCTTCCGGTTTCACACAGCCAGGAGAAACTACTGACAATGAATCTTACAAGTTGGAGGGAGAGGGAGAGTGAGGCCAACATTCAGACAATGAAACTATCCAAGAAATATCCGAGAGAGACTAGAAACGTTTGATCCGCGAGTGATAATCGTCTGTTTTACATAGCGATTACACAATTACTGCGAAAATGGAAAATAGAAATATAACTTGGAAAAATGGAAGAAAATAACGATTAGAACGAATTAAAGAAACACAATAAAAACAAAAATTTAAAATGTTAATTAAGGAGAGAATGTGTAAATTGAAACTTTGATTAAAAGTTTCCTGAGAAATATATTAAGCAAAAAGAAAGTAGTTTCAAACTTTATTTAATCAATTAATCGAAACTGCAATTAATTTCGTTACATACGAAATTACCAATTATTGATCCTTGCATAATCATAACTTTCCACTGAACAACGGTACAAATTATCGGTCTATCTTATAAATAATATTTACCTTAATTTTCAATATTTGATAATTTGATAGAATGAGCATATTTTTACTTAAATCATATATTTATTGCATTTTCTAATTTAAAGTAAATACTTTTTCTTAATACAATCAAAGTTTCTCGTCTCATCAAGTTTACTTTAAGATTTCAACAACGTTGGTTGATTTCGATCGTATTTCAAACAATTATCTGTCTGTTTCTAGCAATTAGTTCTAAGAAAAGGCAATAATCGATTAGATTACATCTACAATCAACCGATATTGGCGAAAACAAGCAACAAGCAAGATATTTCTCGGACTTTTGTTGTTCGGATGTAATGACGCAATTAATTCTGCAATAGAGATAATACGATGATCAAGTGAATGTGCCCTTTCGTCGTGTAATCAAGCACAAAAGAAAAAATCCCTTTTACGAGCGTAGCAGTAGGCCTCTAGCCGAGTGCGTCCGGCAAAGAAATCTAGCTGCCTTCGAGGACATCGCTGCAAAACTGTAATCTCGTCTCGCTGGCCGCACCGAAAAAAAAAAATGCTTATGGCTTTTGCAGTACAATTTTCGCTATATGGAAACCGATATACTATTATCGTTAGAGCTCTCATCATTTTGGAATCTGTGTATATCACTCTCTGGCAACTGCCAGACGCGGCTGGCGAAAAAAAAATTTATCGCGAAATTCAGTGTGTCGAATGCAGTTAGAAATCACCGGATTGCGCCACGAAAAGTAAAAAGATATAAAATAAAATTCGCGTTTATTCTCTCGACCAACGAGACTCGAAGCAGCGGCTCGTGTCAGGAAGGACAACTTTCGGCCTCGAGATCGCGGCTATATCATCGCGGTGGCACGCGAGCGCGGGAGATACCTAAGAGATATCTGAACATCTAAAAACTTTGACTGCCTAAAGAAAAAAAAGTACGGCAAGTCTGAAGAATTGGGACATTAAAAAAAATAAGCCGTCTGAAAGATTGAAATATTCAAGAAATTTAAACGTCTAAAAAATTACGATGTAGGATGTATCTAAAAGATTGGAAAATCAGATAGTCTGAATTATTAGGCCATTCCGAATACGAGGACATCATCTGAAAAATTACGGTATCTCGTGTCAAGTACTTTTCTAGACATTTAGGCTGTCTGGTACGATCGATTCCTCCTGAGGAAAAAAAGTCCCAATTCGGCAAGACGCGACCTCCGCTCCTTCCGGCGCGAATCGCCAGTTTCCGCTCGTGCCGCACTCAAGAAACATCAACGATGTAAGAATAACGACTCTCGATACTCACACACTCATCCGCAAAAGCGAAAAAAAAAAGAAGAAAGAGAGAGGAGGAAAGTCAAGCGTTCACTGTACAATTATATTCTTTTACGTTGTAACGACTCTTACAATTGAGTAGTCGGGTAGAATATTTTGCATTACCGATAACAACAGTAGCGTATCACTGATCGTCTTAACCCCTAATTTTATATATCATTGGAGATAAGTAATCCGCAAAAATAAAGATTATAACCAGCACTGCAGTGAAGTTACTATACATCTGTAGATAAGCAGTTCGCAAGGAGAATTCAAAAAACCGACACGATGTTCAATGTATTTAATGATCTTCTTCGAAGGGTGAAGAATATATGAATATATGGGGAATAAAAGAAAAAGAGGGAGCGGCTTGGTTTCTTGGGTTCCTCTCAGCATCTCCTCCAATCCTTCTCTGCGAATGCAAGATGCAGATCGTGATCGGCTAAAATGATGTAGTCATAAAAAATGAATCTTTATCTGTATTCAGATATGGATTTATTGTAGATAATATTTTCTAAGATCTAATTTACAAACTATGTAGGAAACAGGCTCGCTTATTACTGAACAGTTTTGAAATCGCAAATAAATAAATTTCACTAAACGTTACACATAATAAAAAAAAATGGGCGAGAACTCTAGACGCGTTTAATAAATAATATGTACAAAATATGAATGTAAATTACGCGTTTTGTAAATTCTAGGAGATATCACGCTATTTGTATTGTTATGTACAGTCGTTTATATATTAGGACAAAGAACGGAATCGACTTCGTCTGTCACTATGCTCGATCGACTCAGCAGTCCGTCTTCGAATTGACCATCGTCAGCATTCTTTTCCGGACCGCGAAGGGCCCTTTTCTGTATAAAACGCCTCACCACTGTGGGATTCACGTAAGACATGGTCAATCTGCATCCCCAAGATAGAAGCGCCAAAGGCTATATAAACAGAACAACAATTATCAAAGGTACTTGAGTAGCTTCTAGTTAAATTTTTAAGAATAGTAAGTGTAATAAATGTTCTGATAATAATTCAAATTGTAGTTACAGGGTGTCCCTAAACTTAGTGCTAAAATTGGCATAGCGGCTTTAGCACGTGAAAAAAGTCGAAAATGTCTAATAAACATATGTCCGAATTCCAACGGTTTCGGGGTTATAGGGTATAGGTGAAGTTGCTTTCGTAAAAAAACATAAATTGAGGTAAATGTTTATGACAATTATGACAATTCTGAACACTTAATGCTAGTGATGTCATTCGCGAAACTCCAAACATTTTCCAAAGCAAAACAATTTATTAATTCGTGCTAGAAAGTGTGTTGAGGTCGACGGAGAAATTTTTGAACACATTTTGTAAGACTTTAAACAGAGTAAAGAATATTAAACAACATTTACTTCAATTTATATTTTCTTACGAAAGCAACTCTATAGGCCTTTGCACAATGCCAAACAACAGACAATAGGGACAGAATTTCTGATGCGTTGTATTTCTATTCTCTATTGCCTGTACCTGAACAATCACTAAAGGCGCCAAATAAAATCAAATCACTGTGATTGGTCAGGTCAGGTCAAATACAGGCAATAGAGAATAGAAATCCAACGCATTGAAAATTCTGTTCCTATTCCCTGTTTCTATTGCCTGTTGTTTAGCATTGTGCGAGGGCTTTATAGCTTCGAAACCGTTCGGATTCGGATATATGTTTATTAGATATTCTCAACTTGTTTTCATGTGTTAAAGTTGCTGCACCAGTGGCACTGAATTCAGGAACACTCTGTACATATAGATAAGTTGAAATATCAAAAAACTTGGAAAAAAATATATATCAAATAAACTCTTAATATATACTCCTATACTCACTCGTTTTTCATCCAGATAACTGTATGGCGTGATGACGTGTCGCCAAAGACATTTGCTAACGAGATTTTTCAAACGTTCTACTTCTAGCGGATTTGCGCACGGGTGATACAACATGACGATCGCACCATGCTGTTAACAATAGGATAATAAATGTAAAAGATTTTCATAATAAATTTGTAGATAATACGTTGTGTCACTGTTACAATTACCTCGAGACTATGCAGCCACCTCTGTTTGGGCACGTACTTGTATTCTCCGTAAACTGGCCACAAAGGTCTATGCGGACCACTGCAAATATTAATACCGCGTATAAATATTGTTAGGGATTATTTATAACAAGAGAAATTATATACTTACTAAAAAGGAATATCGACGTCGTATTCAATTCGTTGGTTCATACATTTATGAGCAGCCTGAAAAATACTTTGATTAAAATTTGTACTAGTAAATAATGGCAGTATTTCATGACAACAATATATGATGTTTTTACCTTATATGCCCTCGGGATGTTCTCACAATAGATCCTCGGTGCAATTTTACTCGGCATGATATCATGACCATAACACGTGTATTCTGATGGGGTATGATCCCAATCAATAGTCAAGTTGGTCTGAAATTTCATTATCATCAAAACATATGCTATATTCTTTGTAAGGAATATTTAAGCGTTCTTTTCAACTAAGACAATCTGTGTGAATGGCAACTATAGCAACCTTAGCATCGTCGCATTCTGGTGACACATGACCCATGTGCATCTCGAGAGGAAAATCTACTATAGTCTCGTATTCATATTGTTGCTGATTCTTCGGAAACACTTTGGGCGGAGGTTTCGGATCGCCCAATCTGTCAGGCATCCAACGTCCAGGCCAATGCGTCTCCTGAGGTGACTCTGTTACAGATTCATGTTCGTATTGTTGGTGATTCTTTGGCAACACTTTGGGCGGTGGTTTCGGATCGCCTGGCCTGTCAGGCATCCAACGTCCAGGCCAATACGTCTCGTGAGGTGGCTCCGCTACAGATTTGTATTCATATTGTTGCTGATTCTTTGCCAACACCTTGAGCGGTGGATCGTCTGGCTTGTCAGGCATCCAATCCCTGTGCCAATTCTCAAGTTCATCTTCAATGTTCCTGCGTTTCTCCTTGTTATATTCATTAACATCTAGTATACGCAGCAATTTTTGCATATCATTTTCGTCCCGTTGCGGTACGGCATAATCTGGAAGACAAAGTTTTCGTAATAAAGAAATTATTTCAGCTTGTTGCTTAAAAGATAAATAAAAGTTAATATAATTTTTTGAGAAAGTAAAAAGCTATATAGCTCAACATGCTTTTATTTAAGTATGAAGATTAAATTATTTTTAGCATAATATTGGATGTATACTGTTCTTGTTGAAAAAGATCTACATCTTAAACAAGTCTCTAATTAAAAGTTAATAACTGATTACATTTTTGCTACGTGAATTTATTTTTGAAATAAGATTCGCGCTAGGATGTACACCATGATAGAAAAGTTGTGATTGATAGAAAAATATTGAGCTGTCATTACTTCTAGGTTAGAAACGTAAAAGCATGAAATTGTGAGGAAAATGTTCTATGATACCATTGTATCTGTACGTGTCCACGAAGTTCGCTGTCACGAAGGCGCAAATCAGGAAGTCGAGGACCAGCCGGGTCATCGCGTTACGGCCGCTGCGAACGTGGCAAAAACACTAAATGTTTTAATCGCACCGAATTACTTCACGTCACTTGACGTCATTTGACGTATTATTACTGCGTATTACTAGTATTGCCATGCGCGAAGGAAGGTGCACATAATAGTACTCTTTTTGCACTCTTCGTCTTTTTTGTTTTTCTTTCTAACGTGGAAATATGCAATTATTTCATTTTAAATGTAACAAGTATAAAAAGTTCATATCAGACAATGCAGTCAATTCATTTAAAATAGAGAATTGCAAACTGACGATTAGAATTCGACCAATCAGATAAATTTAATTTTAGTCTGTTTTTGCTCTGATTGGCTGAATTTGAATCTCCAATTCGAATCTTCCAATCTTTAATCTTCAATCTGACGTTTGTATTTTTTTTCCGAAGAACTTTCTGAGCTGGTGCACACTAGTGCAATAAGTTAGAGTGAGACAAGTATATTTTTAACGTTCTTGACTGGGCCGAGTTGAAAATAACGCTACTTAGTTCACTCTAACTTATTGCACCAACGTGCACCTGTTCAGAAAGTTCTTCGAAAAAGAACAAAGCATTTACTACGTACGTTTACGCAAGCGTTACTTCTGTAATAACTTTTACGATAATTCACTCGTTTATGCGGAGTAAATTATCGTAAGTTACTACAAAATCCCGTTTACGCGAAGAAAAATTATCATAAGTTAAGGCCTTCACACATAAAATGCCGTAAGGACGTAAAACGTAAGCGTAAGAAAATCGATTAATCCCAATCGAATACTTGATTAGGATTGGTCGGGTTTCTTACGCTTAAGTTTTACGTCCTTATGCGATTTTATGTGTGGAGGCCTTTACTACAGAAGTAACGCTCGCGTAAACGTAGTAATTGTGATACAGGCTTTAGGTCTGTTCTTTGTAGTGTCGCACTCTACGTTAATCTTCTCTAAAGTTAATTTTATTTAAGTTAATTAAAAAAGATTATACAAGAGAAAGGAAACACATATGCACATATTTTATATGTAATTATATATAGATGTATTAATAATATCGGTAACATTATTATACGGAGCAAACAAAATATTAGTAATATGATAGCAGTTTGCGAGCAGATTGAGTATATTACCATCGATTAGTATTAATTACATCCGCATCAAACGCTTAATTTGTTGATGTAAATTGCGAACGTAACATGACAACAAAGTAGTAGAAATAGAAGTCTGTTGTTTCAAAATAATTTAAATAATATTATTATTTAGTAATTATATAAAAATAATAGTTGATAATACAATGATACGGCAGTTAAACACCTTAATATATATATGATTATGAAAATAGTACGACGAAACTAAATGTATATGTTACCGCGGTATACCAGTGCCTGCTAACTTGACATAAAATGTAACGAAAGTTAAACGTGTTCTTCTAAAAAAAAAGTTTTGGATCTTTCCATGTACTTAGAGAGACTGTATTAGATTATATTAGATTTAGAGACTGTGTATAGGAATATATATAGTTTAAAACACATTTAGAAATGTGCCATTTACTACATTTACGCGACCGTTACTTCTGTAATAACTTATGTATGTATTAAAAATTACTTTAATTATTTTATTATTTAAATTGCGTTACATAATTTCAAATTTTGTTTAATTATAATATATTATCTAAATTATCTAAATTGTAGGGATAAACAAAGAACAAAAACAATTGCTGGCTTTATATTTTTATAATGAATAATGCGATTAATATAAATAACAAGAATATGAATATTTTTTTTAACTGGAGAAAAACTTAAAAATTCGTGGTAATTGAAAAATGTTATGTTAAACATCAAACTTTTTTCAATAAAATATATTTGAGCATTTGTATAACAACATATATAATGTGTGAATTACATATTCGGAGAACGAATACATAATGAAAAGAAAAGCAGAAAATAAAAAGAAGAAAAATAATAAAAATATTCTACAAATTACCCAAAGCGATCACTTATCCAAAACTGTTCGTTCGTAAAATAATTTTAGTTGATGCTGCACTTATAAGAATAAAAATTACAGACATTTTGCAATTAGGTACACATGGAAGCAATATTCGCAGAAAAGCGTATTTAGTTTACCCACGTGAATGCCCGATGGCGGATGCTTCGAACGATATAATGCTTCGTCTCGTCATTAGCGTAGCGCGTGTATTGTAATTTCATTAATTACTTCAGTGCAACGGCACGAGTGCACCGTTTGTTAGTTGCATCGACCGGTTCTCTAACAATTCCCTCTTTTCATTTAGGCCGAGAGCATGGCGGTTACGTTTAACTGTGTTTATAATCTAATTAAATGACGAAGCGATCTGTTCATCAAGCCGAGCTTATTTACCCATTCTATCATTTAATTTCTTCTTATATTTAGGTATAGAATGTGTGTCGGTTATTTACCATTTTTAATTTAATTATTGAATTGTTACACATATGCGATTATATTTATATCAAATATATACAGACGATTTCAATTGTTTAACGTAATTACAGTCTAATATTGCTCTTTCGTTAATATTTTCGTAATCTTTAGAGAAACATATTAATTTAAAGGATGATGATAATTAATATTATCATGCAAAGGAAACATACCCTAACAGCACATGTAGTTTCTGAGAATGTTCGCAAAAGTAGAGAATATTAGTAGAGAATAGGGATGTTCTCAGTAAATTAGGTTCTCTATACATTGTCAGTAGGTATATACCTTCATGATATCATGTTAGGGTATAATGATATTCTTTATCGATGAATTATAACTGAGGCACATCAACTTTAATAATGATTTTTGGTTGATTTATTTTTTCTATCTTATATAAAAAAATTTATATAAAATTATTATATTTATATACATACAGTTTTATTTTTACTAAAGAAAAAATTACGTATAGGCTTGTACGAAGGAATCACTTTGAGAAAGAAAATCAAATTTCCATCTTATCAAAAGCACGGTAGATTTGCTTCGATAATTAGAGTACTAAATCATTAAACGTATATATATTTCATGTCACAATACTCATAATTGATGTGAAAATCGCGCTGGAATTATGTATCGTGGGTGTGCGGAATCACTTAATATTCATGTTCAGGCGCTGAAATAGGACGGGAAAACATTTGTTAATGTAGCTTAGGACATTACGAGCTGTCCGACCTCTCGTATAACGCGCCACCGTGCATCTATAAACGTCGTTCGTTATTAATCGCCGGAGCTGCATAATAGCGTTATCGCTGCACGCATGAGACCTCATTTTCGAAATCCGAATGCCCATGAGAGAATGGGATCCGCGACACCCACGACGCGCGGCGACGCGACACGCAGTTTCGCTGCAGCTGAAATCGCGCGGAACGACCCGCGACCTTCGCGAGAGCGAGGTCGCAAAATGCATTTACGCAACAGCGATTTTTATTTACGCGCAATAAATAAAAGCATGGTAATTATGCAAGTGAAAACAGGTAAAAAAAAAAATAAACGCTCTATAAATAAGTAAGAAGAAGAAGCGCGCGTACAGTAAAAGTTATCTGAGAGACATTACCGATCGATTAGCAGCAGATATCCTACAGAATCAATTTTCTTTCAATTAGGTATTAATAATTCGCAAGAAGACATTAATATGTTTTGATAAGGAAATAATTGAGCAGTTATCTTTTTGATATCTTTATTTCCATAAAACGTAAGATAATGAAACTACATTTCAACAAAATTAAAGGATCATTTAAAATCAGCGCTGAAAAGACCGAACTCAAAGTCACGTATCTTTGCGAAAAATAACCGCAGAACGATTTTAAAACGTGTTTTGAAGCTTAAACGTTTTAAAGCTTAAAGTTTCAGCTTTTAAGCATTCGAAAGCTGAAGCTTTAAGCTTTAAAACGCGTTTTTATGCATTGCTCTGCGATTATTTTTCGCAAAGATACGTGACTTTGAATTCGGTCCTTTTTAGAGTTGATTTTAAGCGATCCTTTAATTTTGTTGAAAAGTATTTAATCGAGAAAGGGGGGAGGTACAGAGAAAACTTAATTATTATGAAAATTATTTCATTTTATCTAAAATTCTATCGATTTTCTACAACCACGAGTTAATGGTCGTGTCGAGGATAGAGAAAGAGTTTAATTAGTCCTCGTAGAGACATGTATCCCGAACGTGATACCGAGTGCAGGGGTGACGAAAAAGAAACAAAAAAATACTCGGTTAGACGATAGCACTCGTCGGACGAAGTTATCAAGTCGGTACTTGACTCGAAGTACTTCTGATGTGCCACGCAGGAGCTATTACACGAGTCCTGCTCTTTCTCTGGTCTTATAGTGTGACCATCGGAGGAGGGTTGACGAACCTGCTGGGCAGTCACGTCTAATATACATATATTTGACAATGCCGTGACAAATAATTTTTGGCGAATGATAACGTTCTGTACATAAAAATCGCGAAAAGAACGTCGTGAAATGTGATATAAATTTCTCAAATAAAACGTATAAATAAAGTGACTATAAACGTGAAAATAATTTAGAGAATTTGAAGATTCACATGAGAACTATTTTCAAGATTTACAATATAAAATAAATAGTTTATCAAAATATATGATGTTACTTAGAATATCTTGGGACTCGTACAATTTAATTAGAAACAAAGATGTTTAATATCAATTATCTAAAAATTACCAAAATACCAAATAGTGACGTTTTTAAAACCTCTTTGAAATAAGATCAACTTTAAATTTTTTAATTTAATTGTTTTTTAAGTTTCGCGTCTTTGGGAAAACATTTTCTAATAATCAAATAATTCATAAAATATATCTTCCGTTACCCTCGTATTGTGATTATTTAACTAGCCTGATAATACCGGATTGCCCTCTTTTTGATACAGAACCTTATCAAGCCTTTATCGAGTAGTTCAAGAGGAAAATGTTACGTGGAACAGCACATAAAAATTTTTATCGACTTTTTTATTGACTTTTCCAAGAAAACGCCTGATTTTCAAACTCATTTTTTGTAATAAAAATTTTTAATAAAAATGAGGTGCTTATATGTAAATATCAAAGATTTATATCAATTTAGAAACGACCAAAACCTATGGTCGAAAAAGTCGTGACGATTAATCCGACCAAAAACCAATGGTCGAACTGTCACGACACTAGCAAAACGTTGTCGATTTTAAAAATAGAGACTTTCTTGTTAATCAATTATTAGCGAAACAAAAACATATACTTTTCTGTAATTCTTTTTATTTATAGAAACTTGTAAATTTTTATAGGAACTTTTATTTATATTTACTCTTTTACTTTCATTTTTCTTTCGATTTCTCAAATTCCTCCTTTTTAAAATTTCGATATGTATAGATATATATAATTCGTATAGAATTATATTTTATGCTTGAATAATTTCTAGCGATCTTTCTTGTGTTGCTGTGAAATTTATGTTGACAGTGACTGTAACATTCTCTATTGAAAAAGTAAGAATGATTTTGATATATTTTATGCATTATTTTACAGTAACTTTAAAATTATATTTCAAATTGCTTAAATCGCTTTATTTATTAAAAGTGATGCGCATTTCGGAATCAATTTCAATATAGTTCATTATTCGCGAAATCGAGTAACACACTGATGATTTCGATCAATCTTTCCAATATTGCATGTAATACCAATTTCGAATCAATAATACCAATATCGACGAATATAAGTTACCTTCTATTAGACATTGTAATTTCTTAAATTCATCGACATTTGAACACGATCGGCATTTAAAAAATATACAGTGTTGATAAAATTAATCCTTCATCATATTTACTATTGTTTAAATTTTCGATCAAGTTCGCGAAAATCACATATAATTTTTTAATTGCAATATTGGCTGCGTTTTATAAGTAAAATAATAAAATGCAAACACGTGTTTACATTACAGGTACAATAATTCATAATATTGAATCGCGTCGACTAATTAACTTTGCGTTTCTCGTCAGAATTAATTTCCTATGCTTTTCGTTTCTGAATTATTCTATTCGGTCAACTAACAACGCGTCTGGAGCGTTGATTATCATATCGATCAGCGAGCGAGCGCGCAATTCGATCCGCCGCGCCGGTCGCGACGCGCGTCACCGTCGCTTTTATCGGTGGGGGGGGGGGGGGGGGGACGATACGACGCGATAGATAGATAGTGGAAGCGAAGTACGGCTAAGCCGCCGGCAACACGCCCACCTGCAGGGTAAATGAAAGATCAGCCGGATCGCAAACAGTGGCTCGAGTGGCTATATCCGCGCTCGAGGGCCGGAATGTCAGCTCGAGGCCGACGATATCCCCGTGTGCGTGCGTGAGCGCCGGATGAGGGCCAGAAAAAACAAGAGCGAACAGTCAATCGCGACCATGCGCGTGTTCATTTTGAGACACCGTCACGTAAAGGCACCACCGCCACCGTAGTGCCAGAAATAAAAATCCTAGAACACCTCGGTTCCTTTTCAATAATATTGCTCTTCCTACGAAGAGATATCCGGAAGAGACGAGCTCTCTCTTCGTCTTATTATTCGACAAAAATCATACAATCGATACGTATAGGACCGTTTTGACGAACGGCAAAACTGATATTCTCCACGGCATGTTTGACCTTGACACACGAATAAGCTCTTCGAAGAGGGAACAATTTTCCGGATATCCGTCGCTCACCGTACATTTCATGTCAGTTAACCATTTACAGGGGTGGTTAATATTTGAATACATATCTGTATGTCAATTTCGGTTCTCCTTAGGATATCAAACGTGTAGTTTCTGTTCAGCTTATATAACCACCGTGATATTCCCAAGCCATGTTGCTATTGGCATCATTGTTCATCGACCGTCGGAGTTTACGCATCCAAAATGCGCTCTTGTAATTTGTAATAGGATGTAAACGTATGCGTTGCGCAAATATTTGTATATACGTTGATTTACTGGTTGCCCATGCGAGTTGGCCGCAAATATTTCGCACGTACGTGTTACATGTCGTCAAGGAATTTTATGCTCCATTGAATTTTAGATTCACAAAATTTTGTTAGAGTCAGGTAAAATCGCAAAAGAAAATCATTCACTATATTTATAATGAAAAGACCCCTTTTTTATAACCTGCGGAATCTGCCCTTTATTATAGAATATTTCTAATAACCTTGTTATTAATTTTAGATGCGGTACCTATATTTATCAATTTTTATCCATTTTTAATTGTATTATTATTTCCCTTTGAGATTATTTAATTTGCGTGTGTGTGTGTGTGTGTGTGTGTGTGTGTGTGTGTGTGTGTGTATCAGTTCTTTCTTGTACAATTTAATTCTAATAATACAACAAATCATTTCTCTTGTTTTCGGTAAAAGGAAAGTTTGTAATACCCAATGTAAAATCCAACTTTTTCATTACATCAGTTTTTTATGGTTTGGTGCGATCCCGGAATTATGCACGAGAAGTAATAACTACCAGACTTTTGTTTTAACTAACGTCATTTCGGTTAACTATTCTGGTATTCAGAACAGGCACACTTCTGACTTTTTTTAACACTCGACATTTCAGAGATTGAGCCTATACCGAAGAGAAAAAAAGATTCTTCGTCCAACTTGAACCGAACGTAACTTGACTATTCGCTGACATAATTTTGGGTAATACACGCTGTAAATCGTCCGCCTTCCTCCCATATCCGTTTATGCGTAATCTCATGCGGTTGGAGAGCAGAGTAAAGACGCATGCAGAGCACCGATCCGACATCGAGCGGTGGTGACGGGCGGCCAATATTGTCAAGGCAAGAGGGCAAACAGAGTTCGAGTGTTTGCTCGTGGAAACCGTTAACGCTCTCGAAGTGGGGTTTTAACCATGCTCGATCGACCGACGAATGCACGCGTAATTTATGCGGCGCGGCGCGGCGTGTCGAACAGGCCGTTCGGCACAGTCGGCCGGAATAAATTCCCCGTATAAAGTTTGAAAAACTGCGTCGCGCGCACAATATCGCGAAAGACTTGTGTGAAGGATGCTCGCCACGAGCGGATCACACGTGGCATTTGATTATTTTTATTTTTCATTTTTTACGAACTCTTTTGCGCGAGAGAGAAATTATTTGACATCACGCGATACGTTGCGCGTAAATCCGCCGAAATAAATTTGCGTTTTAAATTTTCGGAGATAGAAATTTATGAAAAATATTCACGCAATAAAATTGCCAATAAACGATAAATAGACGAGCGACAAAAAAAATTAAAGTTTTAATATTTTATCGAATAAATTTTGTGTAATTGTTCTATACAAAATTCATCTTGTTATTTTTAATCAACTTTATTTATTATTTTAAAACCTTTATTAAAATCACCATTCAAAATTACCTTTTCATGAAAATTAAATGAAAATTTAATTGTTCGTTGCGACACAAAGTATAAAATCCTCCTTTAAAATTAACTTTTGATATAATTAAATTGAAAAAAGATCATACTTGTCCATTCATAACAGTCCGTTTTTTGAGAAGTTCAATTTTTAATAGCATACGTCTCCACAAGTACGGTCAACGATTTGGTCAATATTTTTTAATTCCTATCTTACGGTTTTGGATTTTCGTACAATATAATGTTTTACATTGTTCTCTTTTACACAGTTCTTTTTACATTTACAGCTTCCTTTACTTTAATTACTTTTTTATATTTATATGTTTACATTTACAATTACTCATACATTTACTGTCTGTCTCTCTCCCCCCCCCCTCTCTCTCTCTCTCTCTGTCCCTTTTACATTATATAGTATCCTTTATTTTTTTAACATTTTACTAATTATTTATCTTATATTTATATGTGTAAATTTGAAACGATTTGGCCAATGATTAGCTTTTTCTGATGACGATTGGTAGTTTATCGAAACTTGTACCTCGAGGATGTTGCTCTAGTACGTGAGGTTCATCGTTAAGTGGTACATTTAACCGCTGTAACGATGCACATGTACGTACCTAATGAGATTAGGAGCGCATTCGGGCTCGCTGGCTTTCAAGACTGTGCTTTGACCGACTTGCTCGAGTGCTTGCAGTATTGGCTTTTCGTGTATGCGAGGTACGGTGCGTGACAGTGCCGTGGACACCCGCAGGCTCGGCAGCTTGTCGATTTTATGGATATAGCTTGTACTTCTTGCGAGAGTTCATAGGCGCGTAATACAGCGGCTTCTGGAAAGCATACAAACTATAGAACGGTTGAACGAAGTTTGACGTCCTGATAGAGTAGGATCAACACGGCCAACCTGCATGAAAAGAGTTAAAGTAGGTTGCTCTTTAATTAAAAAGCCCCGTAAAATGTTTGAAAATTAAAAGAAAACGGCGAGAGAAGTGCATGTGGAGGACGTATGTCTGATGCGCCTTGGGGCACGTTGCATTAGAAATTGTTTCATTTTTCAGTTTATTATTTTAATACGAAACATAAATAATAAATTGATAAATAATATACTTTTCCCTTCGCAAGGTATTATATTTAAAATAATATTTGAATTTAATTTTACTATTTTTACATGACATTTTGTAAATTATATTATCCTGCAATATTATTAAAAGATAATACTCTGTTAAAGTTCATATTGTTAAAAGAGAGATATAATTTTAAAATGTTCCAGTCTGTGTGTGATGTTGCGGCCCGTCTATTTATGATTGAGATGGCTTCAGAAAGCTGACAAGTGCAATTTATTTCGTTCGAGTGTTTCGTTAAAGGGAAATTGTTCATCCAAGGAATTCGTTAAACACGTGAAACATGCAATATGTCGTGTAATTCGAATACCTTTAATCTTCAAGGGTACATCAAGTGCTCCTTTATAGTAAGAAATGTTTGTTACTGAAGTAAATACCCGAGATCTACAAGGAGAAACTTCCTCTTGCACTTGTACGAGCTCCTAGAAATACTCCATGTAGATGACGATATATGCACGTGAAAATTGCCATACTTACGCAACTCACTCAAAGGACAATCACTCGCGAGAACAATCTTATCGAAATTTATAACGTAGTCAACTTTGTTTCATTAAATTGCAGTAGGGTAATCTGTTCTTAAATATTAAACGTGTCTTACAAGCCAGGTTTAATCGATTCTGCATTATTTACTACTTCTTTTATAACTATGTTTTATCTTGATATAAAATTAATAACATTAATGTAATAACATTATTACATTAAATAATAATATTGATTGGATCTGAGTTAGTATAGAAATATTAGTAATGCATAAACGAGATAATTATTATTTCACTTTATTATTAATTTTCAAAAAATCTGTTTGTATTAATATTTCTACGTGACACTTATATATTATAATACTCGCAGGGAATTTTATTAATATGAATTATATTTATATGTAACAGTATATTATATAAAAAAAGCGATGCTATTCAAAATTAATGTCATGTATATAATATTTTCGTGTACGTAAATGTAAACTTACATAAAATAGTTAATAAAAAATGTGAGTTATATAATAAAATGATTTTATGATACACATTATAGAAATAACCGTTTCTTCACCGACAGCACGCGCTCGTTGTATCAGAATTATGAATGTGTAATTTTAGGACACTTCCTTCCTATAAACGCAAGGGCGTCAAACGTACGAGATGCGAAAAAGAAAACGTGCCATGAAGCTACAGTATCGTATAGCTGAAAATTAAATCGGCCGGTAAAGGCAGAGGTTGTCGTTAAACGGCCTTCCCTGTCTTCTCTTTTAATCGGATACTTTATAGTGCGATTAATTGCGCGAAATTGGACCTCTGTGTTGCAGATTTCATTGCGCGCAGTTTTATTCGCGCCGCTGATTACTCCGGTAATCCTAGAACGGCCGGAAACGGAGCTTTCATTACACCCTTCGGCGCGAGGCGCGAGCAATCGATATTGCCTCTCTTGAATTATTTTACGTGCCGAATGTGACTTGTTGCGCGAGGTCAGAGTTGCATGTGCATATGCGTTCGATATGTCAGAAGCGTGAAAATTATAGGTCTTTCTTGTAAAGTGATGTCTGATGGCAAAATAGTGATTAGAAAGGTCAAATTTTCAGTTGCAGTTTGATACAAGTCTTTAAGCCTTCTCCTTTTTCACCCATTGAATTAAACTCGAACGATTATTTAATTCTAATAGTTTTTAGAAAAAAAATACAAAAAAAAGAAGATAAATGGAATTAGATTATTAATTTTTATTATTTATTATTAAGGTGAACAGAACAATTATTTTTGTAGCGAGTAATAGGTTCCCAGGTAGCAAGCACTCGTCATTTTGACGTCAATTGACGTCAAAAGTCTGTCATTTTGACGTCTTTTGACGTCAATTGACGTCAAAATGACGAGTGCTTGCTACCTGGGTTGATATGTTGGACAATTACGACATTTACAACCATTATTGTAGCGAATTTGTAAAGAAAATTGCAATATTAACGTTTTAATTGATTTTAGTCGTGCTTATCTCCTTGACGCCGAAACCATAAATTACTTCATGAAATTGCTTCATAAAACTTTGTTCGTTTTTCACAGGTAGATTCAGTTTTTTTACGTAGTATAAAACTACGAGCTATTCTTCGTGGTTGAAAATGTGCGTATTAATAAATTATGAGAATCAAATTGCTTTTTTTCTCTCAGAGGTACGATATAGATGATGTTAATATAAACTTCATTAGTTTAATGATATTTTATTATAAATTCTCATTATGTAGAAACAAAGAAAAGTGCATCAAAAGTTGAATCAATAGCAATTTAAACTGTACTTTTATTGCTGTTTGCGACCGGAAGTGGTACTGCTTGCGTTCACGCGATTGGCTGCTTGCGGCTAATGTATAAAAGAACGACCCTTAAATTCACATTTGACGCGAAAAGAAAATTTTCAAATTAGTCTCTGATCTTTTAAATTAAATTATGCTTAATTGTTTTCCTGATGAATTTATTTTGGCCTGCTTACTTTTGTCAGTGGAGATATTGCAAGTTCGCTGAACACAGGTTAACGTTTTAAGATTGATAAAGGGTGAAAATTATACACAATCAAAATTCCCAATCCAGTTATTTGTTTATCACTTTTATTTTTTTCACATTTTGGCGTGTACGTATTGCAAGCAGAAGCGTAAAATTCAATATGCCGCGCACATATCTACATATTCGCTGAATATTTATTGATCTTTTAACAATGGAGGCCGCTATAGATTCTATCTCCTCGATCGCGTTCGACACTGGTCCAAGCTGGTCGTACATCATTTTCTTTTATCTTGTCTCCGGCACACACGCAACCGGGATTTTCAACCGCTTCAGTTGCCACTTATGACGGAGTGCTTCTGGAAGTGGTGTTTCCTGTTCGCTATCGTCCGAATAACGGTCGTTGCTTAACTCGCCCAAATCGCGTTGGCTTAATACGTGAACCTACGTGAAAGCAACCTGATTATCTCTTGATTTATTACATGTCTGATAAAAACTACGTTCCACATATGTATGTATACACTTCATATTGGCCTTTAATTCCTAAACGTCTATTTGACGTGTATAATCTGATAATTTACGTGTCAAATGAAATTTTTTGGAATATCATAAATAGGTTTTTATTTAGAATTTTATTGCGCACAAGTATTCAGCCAATACTGCGATACGTTGTAATTTTAAGATTTATCTCTGAGAAATAATTAATGATACGGAGGACAGGTTACTATAAGTTGTTATAATGTATCATATTGTAATTCACTGCTCTACAACAAGTTTCTCGGATGAATAATCACGTAAATTAATACTATTAATTAGAATTGGCCGGCAGGTGAATTCTTATTATGAACGAATATAACAAGATGTCAACTACAGGTTAATTAATCTTCGATACTAACGGTTTGCATTCCTTGTGAATAATACAGTTACGAACGCGTAAGGTATTGCTGCGCACGAGTAATTCTCTAACCACGCTGTTAAATGTTGTTACACATCCTTGTTTAACATTCTCCCCTATCTCTGATGGATAAAAATAGACGGTGCAGAAAATAATAAGTGGTGTGTATTTTTATGTTTTTTCTGCGTTGGAAACTACATTCTCCATGTTTTTTTTTTTTTTTTTTTTTATATAAAAACCGACAGAACCATATCCTGTTGTGTTTTTTTTTTACATTTTAATCTTAATGTATATTTTTTCCAATTAAGAGTTATGTATAGTACATTAGCAAGCATAGTTTTTTGCGAAGAAATGTCAATGCATGATAACGTAACAACTAAAGTCACGTTATACAATGACATGACATTATTAAAAAGCAACAGAGAACAGCAGAGCGATGCCGGTATTTTATACCGCCATTCTGGCGAAACGGAGATAGGATTCAGACGTATAGCTATAATATATTCAATACAGCATTACATAATCAAAGCGTGTCAAATCGAACGCGCAAAGCGTAATTAAACGTACGTCTATTGCATAAAGCCCCTTGCACAATAGGCGATAGCGATAGCGATAGCGACAAAGTTGCCGACAAAGGTATAGCTATCGCTATCGCTATCGCCTATTGTGCAAGGGGCTTAACTGTAGCGTGCAGATTTGTTCGATATCGCGGCGCGGCGCGACTTATTACAGCCTTACTACCGCGGCGGACGGCGATGTTTATATCCGGGTGACGATGGGACGTCCGGTGATCAATAAGCTGAGAGTTAGCGCGGTCGGCGCTAATTAAAGTTGTGTATACTTGAACAATACTCGACAACCACTTGGGCGCACCTCTAATAGCGGGCGGCGAGCGATCCGCTACTTCGCGCACTACGGATTATCGATTGTCACGTAATCTTACCGTGTAGTACAGCAGTCGGCAGGAATTGAACTTGCTGCTCAGGCAGGCTTTCGGCTTGCAGCTCGACGCGGTCAGATATCTCGGATAATGCCCCTCGCCCAGGTCCCTTATTTCGGCGTACTGCGTTTCGCAGGTGCACGGCAGAGACTGCGAACAAACGTGTCTTCGTGTCAGCAAGCACTAATCGAGGCGCTAATTAATAGCGCGGAAATTACACGTTGAAAAGTCGAGTTGTATTCAGCTTGTTGTCGAGTTAAATTATATTTTCTATCGTGATGCGTGAGACTGTAAACAGCGTCTTTTTTACGTCGCACGCGCGTAAACACTGGGACGTTGCAGGGAAAAAAAATCAAGATAACAGTCCTTCGTGATGAAATTAATTAATTAAATACACGAAGCGATGCTACACACAATATTTACCGTGCATCGCTGGATAGTTTTTTGTTACGAGTTAATTTTCGACTTTCCGACGAGATAAATTTCTATACGACACGCAATATATGTATATATATATACATCTGTCGAGTATTGTTACTTTTCCGTGGTTGACAGTTGTTTCATCACTGCAAAGTGATTTACGGAGCTAAAGCGAAATAATTGAATAACGTGGCAAAAAAGAAACAACGCTCTCTCTGAAATTTGGATTGCCACGCGTTTAATCGCTCGTTATGCCGTTACCGCAAAACGTAATTGCAATTTTCCATTTTAGCATAAAAAAATCATTATTCGTTGTCGCAGTTGTCATGTCTGAATAAATCTGGGTGACCTTTGGCATTATAATATCGGCGACGCGCGTGCAGAAACCTTCGCGTTTCAACATTATAATTTAGAAAATAATTACGAAAATAATTACCGCGTTTAATAAGCTTTACACACGAAAGCGCCCGATACTAGGAGGGATCGAATACATTTACACCCGGGGTAGCTTCCACGGGGTAGCTAGCACGAGGAAAAAGTTATCTTTAAGTACGTCACTTTTATCCTCTCTCCATGAATTATTTAAACAAAGAAACCACTTCGGTCGACAGTCAAGCGTCAAGTGTAGGCGAAGCACTCAACTTCGTTGTGTACACGATGAATTCGTAATTTAAACTTGGCTGAAACGCGCGACAGCGTCATGTAACGAAGACACTTGTTCGCAGAAAAAGTTTACGGGAGGAAAAGTCTTAGGAATTATGCAAACGCACTCTCGTTACGAGACGCGGTTGCAGACCGACGTTCTCGGCGCCCGTGACACGTTTGATCTCGCCGAGGCCCTCGGGACGGAAGTTACGCTTGTCCTCGTAGAGGAACGTGTTCCGGTTGCCCTCGGACACATCCTCGCGATCCTCCAGCAAGAACTCCGGCGCGATAATCTGCTCCTTCCACCGGCCGATCGACAAGACTTCCCCCGTGCTCTCCGCCGACAAACCGTGGACCATTACCTGATTTCGTCAGTCATTCAAACGTGTAATTAAAGTAATCAATACGTGAGATCCGTTTATATTGTCGCGTATATAGAATGGAATTCTTCTGTCGAAATTTTATAAGTTATTAATTTCAATGACAACAGACACGGATCATTTCTCTTCTATAGGCATAATTTTAATTTTACTGACAGAATTTTTGCAATATTAAACCCGATTTTTTCTTAATTGAAATATAAAAGAAATATTTGAATTATGAGATATCAAAATGACACAATAAGAAAATCTGGCCGGGTTTATTTAAAAGAAAATATAAACTGCATTTTCATGATGTGAATTACCTTCGAAGCTTAATTGTTAAGACATAATGTCAAATATTAAATACCTGCAATACATAATGACTACCATCAAAATTTTTCTCAATGAAATAAAAATGACCAAAGTTGACTGAATTCATCAAAATCTGTCGTCTAAAATAATGATCGCCATTTTTGTGATATTTCTAAGATGAATTTTTCATCTAATTTTTCCGCCTAACGCTTCACGCGGCGCTTTAAATTAACGCTAAGTAATACATTAAGTATTGTGTTTACACAAACTCAAGTACATGTAATAAATTGTAGGAGGGTCGCAACATAGTCGTATCTGATGCTTACGCAAAGAACAAGGAACTTCATCCTTCCCGGGACACGTCTCGTACAAGCCATCGCCCTACACTGAGGATTTGTCTCCAACATCCGTTCCTTATATACGAAATTATGAAAATAATAGCGGCCCTATATTCCGCGGCGAGATAGGTAAGATCCCATTACATCGCCGCTAAGATGCCATTAATGCCATTCGATATCCGTCCGAAGGGGGATGCGTGGATTTCAGGCAGCCTTTGTTCGGGCTCAGTACGCAGTATCTATTTGTCTTTTGTCTCTCTCGTGTCTATTCACCATCCATAAATAACTGTACTCTTTTCCTTCGGACGAGAGGTCCTCCCGGACCTTCGGCCCCTACCCCGCGGAGACGGGGTCGCGGAATATACCTAAGGGCGTCCTCCAATTCCATTCGAAACATTTGCTCTAACGCCGCCGCTGGCGTAACGTTGCAACGCGCGGCTATAACGTCGGCACCTATAAAACTCCAATTTCGCGATACCTGTCCGCTGTTTACTACCGTGACGCAAAACAATGTGCAACGTTAAATTGACAAATGCGTTTGGGACGCAGACAGCGCGGGATGGGTTTCGAAATAAAGCTTACCTACAGTTTTCAAGCGAGCCGCACACGGTACGAACGCCCGCTCGCAAAGATCGGAAATTTCACCTCGGGTTCGATGTAGCACGTATGACGGTACGTGTAACGTGTATTAAACCATAATATGTATTATAAATATTTGTTAAAATTTACATCGTTACATTATTTTCGTAACATAATGATACGCGGACAGAATTTTTTATTATATTTTAAATAACCGTTAAATTCACTTCAAACTTGGGACAACTTGGCAACCAAGGAATTTTTGAAATATACAAAAGACATTTTACAAACAACGTGATAAAAATTACCAAGCAGATTGGTAATTTTTGAAAAATTATTGAAATTTCCCAGATACATTTTAATAAAATTAATCAAACATATTTTACATTTTAATGTAATGTAATTAATATTTTTTATTATGGTAGATATTAATCAGAATAGCTCGCATAAAGTTCTTCGTAGTACCTACATGTTGTCCCACAACTACCATGATTTGCAGGGTAAATTTTCTAAGAGAAAATTCTCTCCGTGAGAGGAACTGATACAAACTATGGCACACAAATTACATTGTTTAATGACTATTTTATATTGCTTGCAAGCGATTGACAGATTGCTTTAAAGTTTAAAAGATGGACCTTATTTCCCACTTTCAGGCATCCTTTTTCAGATATTACCACAAAAGCGATCTTAATCCAAACTTCTTCTTTCGATTATCTGTATTGATTGTAACAGTTTTGTCTTTATTCCCCAGCTTGTAATAGAGCAACATTAACACAAACGATTTGTTATATTTATTCATTTAAATTCTCTTCCCCTTTCCTTAAGTATACGTCTAATTGTAAGAAGTTTTAACTGATGCAATTTCTCACGCCAGGCAATCACGACGAAAACTTCCGCGAAAGATTTATGCGTTCTCAATTGTTATTGACAAGCGATATCACGTTCGGATGAGCAATCGATGGAAAGTTATATTACAGGTGCATCGAAGGTATCGAAGATCGCAGCTCGGCGTTTAACGAGCTCGTCATAAGTTTTAACGACGAGCTATTGGGATTCGCGCGAGGATTGTTCTCTCCCGGGCGACATTAGTACGAGTTAACCGAGGCGGGCGATACGCGAAAATGTCATTGCTACCTCGCGGTAATATACACACGTGGAGGGATAATGAAAACACACGGCCCGCCCCTCATTACCGCGCCGCGCCGTGACATTCGCGCGCGACGAAATTACGTAACGCGTTTCGGAGCGTCGTGCAAGCCGAATTGCGACGTGCGTCAGATTACGTAACTCCAGGAATGCTTTCCAATGTTCTCCGTTAATGTATCTCCGTTGCGCGCGATTGTATCAAATTGCAAAAGACCTGTGAAAGGATCTCTAACAGACAGCGTCGTCGCTAGTTGCAATAACAATAGCGCACGCGACAGACGAGAGTTACATATCGCAGTGATTCAAGCTGATATGTGAAATGATTGAGCCAAATTGATCGCGTTAAGGCGATATTGAGAGACATTCTTTAGAGAATAATGTTACCTATGTTTGTGAATATCCAGATCCACCACGAAACGTAATATCTTGTTAACTTGTATATTCCACGAGTCATCCTCATTTCGCGTGATTAAAGATCATGTTCGATATCAATTTACACTGTTAAATTCATAGGCCCGTATTCGGAACGCACTTTTACCGATAAACGCGCGCATTTATTTCTGAGATGCTATAACGTGTGTAACATGAACTGTAACATCTCAGAAATAAACGCGAGCATTTATCGATAAATGTGTGTTCGGAATATGGGCCGTAGTGTCAAATTATACTCAATTTGAGTCAATTTTAACCATTCCTATAGGTCGCCACTGCTTCTACTGCGTATGTCGTTACATTAACTAAAAAAATGTAATTTTAAACAATAAAGTAAGTGAAAATACGCGACCGTACACGATCGAATCAAGGGAAAAGTCATTAAACGGTCAGGACTGGATCTTGGTTGCCTAATAATATTATGTGAGTGAATTTTACACACAATTCTTCGTCTTAGCATACCACACGCCGTTACTTTCGGACATAACGCAGTCTTAACCAAAGCTAGACGGTATATACACAATCACATAATTAAATTGATTGTCAATTTAATCATACTATAACATGCACAAGGAAATTAGAAATAAATGATATGAGAAATACAGGATATATATATATGTATATATAGGATAGGATACGTGGAATATAAAGCATATGTTGCTAAAAATAATACCCCAGCCAGGATTTAAACCTGGATCTCCCTGACGATTTTGTGACGGGCGTCTCAACTAATTCGATCACTGAGGCATGTAATTTGTACGCAAAATTCACTCAAATAATATTATTAGGCAACCAAGATTCAGTCCTGGCCGTTTCAACGGCGAATGTTATTTGAACTAAATCAATGCAGTTAACATAATACTGTCTCTTGTTAAAATCATAAATTTCAACACATGCATCACATGGTAGCTAAAAATAACAAAATGTTATTTACCTTAAAGTATTAGTTTAAATTTCATCTTTTAATATTTATAACAGTGTAGGGGAGAGTTGGCAATTACCGAGCCCCTAAGAACCGAAGCGTATATCTAAGCTCAGAAATGCTTCAAAAAAACAAACTGTGCAGTTTTAGATAGGTCATTTATTTGGCTATCCATATATCATACCAATAATGTTGAAAGTTAAACACAAACTGAAATATTAATAATTTTCCAAAAAATGAGAAAACGCGGTATTATCAAACTGGTCTGATAATATCGTGACCAGGTCTGATAAAATCGTGCCCAGTTTAATAAAACCGTACCTATAAAAATTACTCTGGCTTCAGCCAGTGACATGAAGTAGAACACAATAACAAAATGTTTTTTTTATATTTATGCATTAATATCGTCTAGTAGGTACCTACATATAAAAATAAGTGAATGCGTTAACAAATAACGATTATTATAAATTTAAATCAAAACTTAAGCAACGATCTTTTCTGTAAGCACTTTACATTGTAAACTAAACAGTCTTGGTAACTCTTAACACACAGTTATCGTTATACCTATGAGTATTATACCTTGGGCGCGAAATTGTCAAACTCAATCATTTCACTTTATAACCTTAAAATATATAGGAACGAAACGCGTGTTTCTAAAATCACTGTGCAATCTAATTTTATAGTGTTTTAGCTTATCAAATCCGTCGGCATTATTTCTCTAATGTAAATATTATGTTACTCACCTCTTATCGAAACTACCAGCAAAATCGCAACGAGCAAGCAGAGAAACTTCCAGAGCGCACTCTGTTTACATGGGCGGCCGGAACGCATTGACGGCGCATGCGGGGGGGGGGGGGGGGTATTTCGTGTTACTCTATGATATTAACATCATTGTAGGCGCGTAATACAAATAGTTATTGAGATAAACAATGGCGCGGAATTGTCAACGGCGCGGTAATTGCCAACTCTCCCCTATATGTCATATTTTAATCCGTGCAGATATGTGTATTTAAATAACTGAAAGCGATATAATTTATCTTAGAATTGTTCTATACCACAAACCTAAAATAATTCGAAATTTTAATTGAATCCCAGACAGCACCATGTCCGAAATTGGGACATAAGACGTCTTTCCGACGTCTTTTAGCCATCTTTTAGTAAGACGTCTAAAGACGAGTAGGTATATTCTTGTTCTTGCATTTTAATATGCCATTTTTGAGCCGGCACTCGACTTCCATACTTCAATTTCGTTTCGTATTTCCTCGTTTGCGTTTGCCATTGCGTCATTTCCGCATTACTTACGCGCGACAAATATAAATGATAAACGGTGCACGCAGACATGTGCGATTTTCAGGGCCAAGAATTATTTTCCGCACCAGATACGAGAGCGTGATCGATCGCGGACAGTCGCCTCCCCTCATCCCCCTACATGCAGTTCGCGGTTTTCGCATTTAGGTGCGTGCACAGGATCAGCCCGATTAAGTTAACCGTAGTGGCGAACCATCACGAAAGTGTTACAAACTCTTTTCCAAAATTGTCATACGCGATAATGTCACTTTCTTTGAAAAAAATGTGGCAAGAAATCTTCTGCTTTTAATGCACAATGCATGATTCTCAATCAAACGTTGTATACGTAGAATATTGAAATTATTTTAGTCAATTATGTATTTTTTATTTAATCACTAATGAAATCACAGATAAAAAGCCGCGATAAAAAGTGATGCGAAAAAATACATGTCAGCTAAGATTATTATTAAAGAATTTTGGTAAATTAAGCTTTAAAGATGAAAATCGATTAGAAAATACTCGTTCCTCAATTTCAATCAGCTTTTACTTTTTTATTCAAAGTCGCGCAAAAAGTATTTAGGATTTATCCATGATTAAAAGTTAATGCACGTTTTATAGATGTTTTAAAATTATTTATTTCTATATAGAGAAAAGAAGGACAAGAGGACAAAGAGTCCACGTAATCTCGTTGTATCATTATGTCATACATCAAGCAGAATTATGCGCTGCAAATAATATTAAAAACTTTTTTTATCGTCAATTCAAAGAATTCTTAGAGAATCCAGCTAATTTCTTGTCGAGGTTTTACAACATTCCGTGTCTGCGTGAAGCAATTAATTACAATTCAGAAGTTAAACGAACCGCTGGGCAGCAAGGACGATCCTCTCGGGACGTAAACTTTCAGTTAATTTCACGACAGGCAGTCTATTGAAAGAAATACTTTGAAATTCCGCTTGAGTGTTATTAAAAATCTTATCCTAGTCCTTGAAGCGGAGAGTTACAGAGCGGCAGATCTCGGCTGATTCGAACGCACCTGAGCGTCTCGCTTTTTAAGTGATATTACTTTAAGTGATTTTAACCTGTATATATATCTTGCGCTTATCTCTCGATATTAATCTCTCTTTTCTAATTCTCGCAATTCCATTTCAATGCAACGTCGAAGTTTGACGTTAATTGATGTGCTATCGAAAAATACTTACTCCTTTATTTGACAAAAATCGCTAATGGTCAGAGGACATGTCCGATTTGATGGATTAAACGTTTATTATCCATTTATCCCGACTGGACCGTAAAAACCGTGTGGCATTAAGATTATCGGGACAGCGGATGAAGAATATACTCGTTCGTTCGAACTGACAAGTTCATTGAAGTATTATTATATCGTTGATGGTAAAATAGCAAATTCGCTATTTTACCAAATTACCGTCATTTAATCTTTGTATTCTTAGAAGACAATAGGAGAGATATGACAAAAATTTATTAAATTTAATTGTTAGAGCGTTAAAAACATTGTATAATTTATTTTACACGCGGAAAGAACGGTTTTGCTTAAGTATATCTAAAAATTTAGCTATACCTAGATACAGATCTGAAAATAATTTTGTTGCACCATCAAAATAATTATGTAGAACACTCAAACTGATTGTTAAAATTTTTTACAGCATTATCATCATACTTTCAGCGACTATAATTATTTTGATGGTGCGACAAAATTATTTTCAGATCTAGCTAAATTTTTAGATACTTCAGTAAAACCGTTCTTTCCGTGCATAATCGAATTTAAATTGACGAGGAAAGTCTTGTCTTATCGTCTCTCAGCTATCGCGATTCCATCGTCACGAACAAACGTAAAAATCGATCTTGTGCATGCATCTCGCATAAATCTGAACTCTCATTTACTATTTGTTTGATCGACGTTGCAGTTTCAGTTTTCGCTTTCGACGTATGCGTTGAATTTCACATCGTGAAACGAAAAAATGTGTCTAATCGCTAATGAAGACCTGCGGCGCGCCGCGTCTGCGCGACGTTCGCACCCCCTTCCTAAACAGGGGAGAGCGCAGCCCCTATATATTTCATGGGAGCACGAGACTCGGGGCACTCCACGCGTTTTTCACGACGTGTGCATCACGAGTCTGAAGGAATCGGCCGATCAGTTTTCCCCCTGAAGAACGAGTCCAGCATCCGTTGGTACCAGGCACCGTGCATCAGACACCGTGACGCAATGGCGCTTTCCGGTTCATCGATCGTGATCGTTTTCATCGGCGTGGCCGCTTATGCGGCTGCCGGACCCGTTCAGGTAAAGCACATTCTCAGGTGTCACCTGCTTGTTTCGCCATAAAATAATTGTTTAATTGACTGTGAATGCATCAGCATTTAATATTATGTATGTGAAAGTTGTAAATGTACAGAAATCTGTGTGCATTTGGTTTTGTAATTGCTAAAGAAAAAGATTTTCGTTTTTTTAAGGATGAGTTTATTAATTAACTCCTTCGCTAAATAATCGAAAGAGATTTCTCTTCAGCTTCACTTAGGACAGATTACACCAACGTCGTATAACATTTTAGCTTAACTCATTTTTAGCTTAAGCACTTTAGTTTAACTCACTCTTCGTCTCTTTCTAAAGAGTTAGAAAGTTAGAAAGAGATAAAGAGCCCTTACAAAAATTTAATACTGTAGTTATTTGGCTAGTGATTAATTACTTATTTTGAGTTAACACTCTACTTTTTAGTTGCTACTTAGTAACTAAAGCATTAAAAACAGTGCTTTATTAAAAACATTGTTTTTAATGCTTTGAATACTCAAAGTAAGTAATAATTACTAGCTAAATAATCACTTACAGTATAAAATTTCTGTAAGGGAGTGGTTAAATGTTATGTGACGTTGGTACAATCGGGCCTTAGGGATAAAATCATTGTGTTGTCGCATTCAAAATCTTCAATTTTTCTTTTTCCAAAGTTATTACGTTCTTGATAGATATATGTATTAATTTTTACAGTATTTTATGACAATAAACAGATGTCACAGGCTTATTATGACACCCGTTAATTGCAGACTTCTGAATAACTTTGAAATGAAAATTCTAATACCTAAAATGTGAGGCTATAATAGTTTTTAAATGAGAAGTGGTTAAAGTTTACCAATTGTCCGAAATTTGTACAGATATACAGGATTACATCAATTTCGAGAATAGGATTGATGTTTGAATATACCTTCATTATTGTGCGACGTGCTGTCTGAGCGCGCACAAATTTCAGACAATTTAATCATTTTTTATGTAAAAACTATTGCAACCTCGGTAGTTTGATATTAGAATTTTTGCTAAAAATTTTTACTCAAATTTTAGCTCAAAATGGTCTTAAGAATCTGCCTCAAGAATTAACAGGTGTCACGATAAGTTTTGAAATATCTTGTACTATAGGATAGAAAAAATTTTTTTGACTATTGTTGCACATGTCGGATTATTGATATATTATTGAATTGTAAAAATCTGTCTTCCCCTGTTGCTAGCATTTCGTATTTCTACTCCACAATCAGCTATATCAAAAGAATGAAACGCCGTAGTTTTAAAATCTTAAACGTAATCAGCATTTTAGACAAGTTCTTTTTGATATATAAAAATACGACAAAAAGAAATACAGTTCTTTTTGTTATATAAAAATATAGATCATGTAAGAATAATATTCGTTTCAACGCACAAAATTTACGTGTGAAATATTGGTCACATTTTGGGTGTACGTGTCGACGGATTTTCAAATTTGTGCAGGATTTTTCTATTTCGTGCGACAAGAATTCGATGAATGCATGCATGCATGTATAACAAAGGGATCGAGCGATAACATTAAAATACGAATTTTTGCTTTTCTCGCGAGCAACAATATGCGATATTGCAAGGTAAAAAGCTAAATACAGAGATTGGTATAGTAACGACCTTTTCGGGTAAATAATATTATACTGTACGAGCCATTTGCGTGTAAATATCGCAAAAAGAGCTTTTACTTGCCATTTAGCCAAATGTAAATAATTTGTGGAATGAAAAAAATGTTAATAATTTGGAACATGATGAAAGTAAATCATCCATAATAAATAAACGTGTCCAAGTTTTCCAATTATGCGACTAGACATTTTTTACTGCGTCACGTTAAAGGTTAATTGTTAAGCTTGGTAATTAAATTGAAAATTGCAACGTTCGCCTGTATGCTGCAATTTTGCAGTAAGCGTGCGCGACAGGCGCACATATTCACCCTATACCGATCATTATAATTCCAAATAACAAGGTGAACGGGCACTACGTCGGGCATGACAGACTGTTTATTTGTCAATTTCGACAATTCCCCATTATACGTTTAGAGATTGAATTTCAATCGGCTTTACACGCGCCATCGGTATGTAATTAATTTCGTCGAAACATGTCCATTATGTTAAAACGAACGTAATTGAGTGATAAAGCATATTAGACTGCACTCTACTTTAGTATGATATTAAGTCAGCTGCCAAATTTGTTATTTATTACAACGCTAACGCGCGTTATTTATTCTCAAGTGTTATGTATCTTTAATACCTAACGTGTATCAAATTTAATCTTCACATTTATTTAACAAGATAACTGAAATTAATCATGATAATCTGTCATTTGTGAATTATCAAAATACGATTCTCGCGCTGACAATTATTCTCGCAGCACGATGCGAGCCAAGCGGGAGAGCCATTCAGCATCGCGGAAAAGGAGCACTAATGAATTTGATTTAAATTAACTCGGCTTTTTTAAAGAATAGAATTAATGTAATTGTTTTTTAAGATTATAAATTTGTAATCAGTTTCCAACAATTTAATAAAGGTAAATCAATTTTGTATATTATTCAGCATTAAATCGTTTTATTACACACGGTTGATGTTATTTATTAAACTATTAAACTAATTATTAAACTATTAAATTAACTGATAATAGCTGCGAAAGATTGAAATAATTTTCATAAAATATATAAACGCTATTTATTCTCAAGACATTTTTTCTCAGTGGTGCAGTTTAGTAAAGCTCGCTTAAGCACTAAATAGGAGCACTCCATTTCCGACGGAGAGTAGCGGCTGCGCAATCAAACTTGAAAACTGCCAAGAAAAGCCGGAACTTTTTGCGAAAAAGTCTTTTGTGGAGGATCGCGACAAAAGGAACGTTTTATCTGTGGTGTAATTACAGCCTTCGCTTCGCAAATCTATTCGAGAACGATCTCACTTTATATTAATCCCCCTGTTAAGCTTCCAAGGACTTTCGTCAGTTGTTTGTCGTGCGCTTTACTCGATAATCCATCGTGAGAAGGGAGGAGAGCGCGCGCGATGCGCCTCGTTGCATTCGCAACTTGTTGCGTCGGGTCGCGCGACGTTCCTCCGGAGTGAGCGTCGCGCGGGGCCAAACGGTCTCCTTGCTCGCTATTCTCGTGTCTTGACCTTTCCGCTCTTATCGAGACATTATCTCGACACGGGGACTGCTCGATGGCTCTCGCTGCTCCGTGGCTTTCCGCCGGATGAGCCGTGAAGTCGCGTTGCGCCGGTTACGCGACGTATCGGAGTGGACACCACTTTGCCATGTCACTTTGCACTTCCGTAGATTGAAGCTAAGATCGACCATAGCGGCGTCTTTCGATAAAGTGTCCTTGCCGGCCGGAGATTGTTAACCTTTAAGGGACGGGAAGCCTATTTTTAGGCCTCAAACTGTTTATACGCTAAAATGTCATATATATAAGAGTTTTTTGGGTTGTTGAGTTCCGGGAATCTAAAGACTATACCAGACTAAGGATTGAGATTTGACCAATCAGAACAAAGTTCGCTAAACTTGAGATCAGTTTTCTTTATTCTGATTGATTAAATTTCAATCCAATCTCAATTCCAATCCAATCTGATACGGGCTTACAGGAAACAAGTGAGAATGGCTAATTCCGAATATTGAAGCGATTACTCTTATCTTCTTAGAACTCTTGTGAAATCTTTAGATAATATGTCTCCTCTACCTTTACTATTTTCCTATGAAAATTTTTTTTCACAAAGTCCTTCTTATGCATTTGTTTGCATTTCTTATTGTTAGCTCTGAATTTTAATTTTAATTTTTTTGAAATTTACAATTATATGAATATTTTATTTTTTCCATTTTTGTTAACGTACCAGACGGGAAATCTATTTTTAAGCTCCACGGGGGCGCTTATTTTTCGTAGTATGACACTTTAATACATATATGAAAGTTATAAATAAAAATCATAAAAAGTCATGAAAAAACTTGCCCGTCCTCTAAAGGTTAAATGTAATTGTTACATTTTTATACATATTTTTACATTTTTTACACGCCGCACGATGAAATTAATAAAGATGAGTCGTAAAGAAAGAGCGTGTAATAAACATTCAAAACTACCTTCTTGTTATACGTTTCTTTTATAAAAGGAAAAGATTTTCTCTTTATACAAAGAAGCGTACGACGAAGAAGAAAGGAAAATCTAAAATGATATAAATATTATACCTAAATAATTACACATTTCGTTGCATTGGTACATATATATTATTACCCCAGAGCTTCAAGTGAAATATTAGTAAAATTGATTTCAATGCAGTCCGTTCCTTCTGTTCTTCTCTTTTTCTCTGAGCGAAAGTAGCTTTTAACTTCGCGTGTTATTTCATTTGAAATCTTGTAATAAAAATCGTCTCCTTCATTTCCATGATATACATCTCGGAACAGAGTGAGAGAGAGAAAGAGAGAGGAGAGAGTTGGATCCAACCGGCGAGGATTCTTGGAATGAGAGAATAACGTACTTCTCATGATACGCTTTCGCCTACATATTTCACATTTGATGATACCATCGGCTGTCTGTTATGCAAAAACTTGAAGCAAGTGAGTAGGGCATACACGCGAGGTTGTAATTTGCAAGGACATTCGCGATAGCCGGCTGTACAGATGGCGAAGAGATGTTATAGAAGAGAAGGTATAGCTCGACGATAGCCGAACGGGTTAAAGCTCGGACGACGTATATGGGAACGTACGAAAAGTTTTCCTATGCATACCAAATGAATACCTGTGAGGCAGCTGCGTAATACACATCCCAGAATGACACAGTTGGAACACCGCGTTGTACAGAACAATGGTTTGCGTATATGCACGAGGATATCGGTGTCCTCTAATTCCCAGCGTTCATCGTGCATCTCATCCAACGATCTCGTGGAGCGCGCGTTACGCTTGATATTAAACTGACATATCGAAACGTTTATCTAGCTCTCTAATTTCATCTGTCATGTTGAATGGGGATAAAAATGAGTTTTTGTTTTGAACTCTTATGACTAATGTTGAGCGTAGATCATACATGCGCAAGTTTTTATATATTTTAGAAAAACTCATTGCTTTTAGGATGTATTGTTAGTTTTTTAATTAAGAAAATAGGCAAGAAATAGAGAAATTATACAAAATTAAACTGAAATAGGGAAATTAGACAAAAATATAGATTTTATAATAATTGTTATAATAGATAAATATTTTGATACTGGGTGGGACTTAGTCTCTACTTTAATCCGCAGAATAACTGAAATTATATCATGTAAAAGAATTATATAATTCAATTATGACGGTGATCTTTATGTGATATGGAGAAATCGATTTTTTCGAAAATTAATTTTATTATTATTTGTCCTCTCTAGATCATATAATTTTTTTTGTCTGAAACATTTTTGCCTGTCTCAGTTTTCGAAATATTTCGGTATTTTGTTTTAGGTGTCTCATCTTGTATCTTACCTACATATAAATATAATATATGATGATATTACATCTTATATAAAATTTGCAATTGTAGTCTTTGTTAGAATGGATTTTTCATTTTTGTCAACGTTTCTCGTTCTATCTCACGTTCAAAAATTTCTCAAATTTTGTTTCGCAATTTTCGCAAATAACATAAGCGCTATTTCGGGAAAACAATTACTTCCTCGTCGATTTGATCGCCAATTGTTTGTTTAAAAATCGATCGAAACTTCATTAACTTCGTCAACTTAACTATTAACCGTGACACTCGGCAGTTATTACAGCTCGCGTTGTTACAGTAAGTAATGGCGCACTGATGAGAAACGCGATTTCATCAAGGCACGATCGAAGCTGTCGTCGACCGTCGACGTCGGCGGTGTTTGGTTTTAAGAGCGAGATTAAATTTGTAAAATTCTCCGTCCTTCGGCGTTTTGTAATGTAGGTACGCAAAATTTCATTTCTCTTCTCTTTGCTTACCATCCCGGTACGTTACGGAAGTTTGCTGCTGCTCCGAAAAGCCTCGAAGCGAAAAGCCTTGCGTCGTAAAATTCGATTAAATCACTAAAACGCGTCATTTCACCGAAGAAGAGAGCAAAATATATGGAGTTGTATAGCGCGTAGCTTCCGGTTTTGTCGCTTTTCGACCTGGGATGGAAAAAGCGATTCGTCGAGTAAAAAGCGAGATCTCCGATATGTCGGCCTTAATCCCTTATAATTAGTCGTGCAAGTCAGGTAAATGATATAATGACGAGCTGTAGTAACTGTAATATATCGATCTGTAGTTCGCGGATGGTGCCTTCAAGGTCGACCACGACGGCTCAAGGGGTTGTTTCTCACCAAGTCCTTACAAAGGACGGCAATTAATATTAAACGAAGCAATTATAAGCGGGAAGGTTATGACTCTTGTAAAAATAAAAGTTAAGATCTTCACAAACCTATAGTTAAGTAACAATTTAACTGACAAATTAATTTTTTGCGCGGTTTTAAAGAGAGGAGCCCTAACGAGTCCATCAGACAATTACAGTTTTTTTTCCTATTACCTAGGAAGCGTGGTAGATTCGCGGTAAAACGCAAAAGATAAACATTATTGTGTATTACTCGTTACAAGAGCGGGAAAATAATGTAGAAGGAGTTGGCATTCGTTGAATGGGACCGCGCGACCGTCATAATGCATTTTTCAATTCGTCCGAAGCTACAGAATGACTGTGCCGGGAATTTATAATGTGCGCCTGACGGGCGAAGGAGAAAAAACGTCGGGCGGTAAATTCGATCCGTAATGTAAGGTCGAGCACCGAGCCACCGTACGGCGAACGAAGTTTTAATTAGCATAATGCAGCCTCGCAACCTCCTCGTGGCAGGCGGGATAAGGACGACGAGCACGTGCCGTCGTCACGCCGAGAACGGGCTTAACATGTGGCTCTTATGTACGTGATCTTAACATCTGCATTACACGTATTCGAAAGGTGATTTTTATATTTTCTTCCTCTTGCCTCGAGTCACATTATACAATCCTCGTCCGATCGTACTGACGTTGCATAGATGAAGCCGAAATGAATAATTAAACTTCCTCTGGGAATAAATAGTCTATTGTATTAGATTCAGATCTGTATGTCAAGCTTGTTCTGTTTAAAGATAAAACGCAAACTCACAACGTTCAAACAGAACATAGAACCAAGTCACGCGATGCGTTCTGCAAATTTAATTAGAAAGACAAATAAATAAAAGTCTTTTACGCTTATCTTAAAGAACAGTTCATGCATTTTTATTAAAATTATGATTAAGAAACCTGGAGATTTTGTGTTTTGTGGTAATTTAATTAATAGTAATTAAATAATTAAATAATATATCATAGAAAAATATAAGATATACTTATGTAATTTGTATAATTATTAAATATTACGTATAATTGTTACTTATATTATTAATATTAAATGTAATAAATAAATTTTATTTTACAGCTTGATTTAGTAATTTTGAAAATTTTCAATCGATATCAGATTTCTATTTTATGTGATACTTTTATTTAATATAATAAAATTTCTATTTAACTTTTTTAAAAATGTCAATGATAAAGTTGATAAGTCGTGACTCTACCATCACTCGTTAATAATTAATAAACGCTGACGCAAATGATGTGAAATACAGTAATTAGCAAATTATAGTCGTTAATAATGAAAACAAAGCCTGCAACTTTGTTAGAATGACAATGGGTAAGCTGTGTATAAAAAGCCTGTGGCTACAATTAAAAAGTTTCTTTTGTTTACAGGCTGGACCGAACACGGTACAACAGAATGAATATGGGGCATTGCCAGATTTCTTTACAAGATACTGGGAAGATCGAAGTAAGTATTCGCCAAAAAAAAGGATAACTTATTTGTGCTTATTATATTAAAAATTGTATTGAATTATATTGAAAAACGAGAAACTGTTTAAGAAAAAAACGACAGCAAATATCAATTTTCAATATGTAAATGCTAATTATGATAACTTAACTCGATAAATTATTACAAACAAGTTTGAAACAAGATATATTACAGAATATGTATATTCTGTGTATATAATATATACAATATAAAGATACAATTTGTTATTGCAAACAGTATTCTACATAATCATACATACAATTATTACATTTATTTATGATTATATACAGGTAATTTTTTCTCATTTTCTTAAACTTATAAAACTTTTTTAATAAAAAGAACGTAAAGATTATCTTTTTCATTATTTTTTATTCTTCCTTTTATTATTTTTCTTGTACGATCAAAGATTATACAAGAGAAAAATGTCATATGTAAGAGAAAGAAATATATTTTAAACATAATTTTATATATTTGAAAAATGTTTTTCAGAAATTTCTTTGATCCTTTTCTCATCTGTTTTTTTATTTTTTTTAACAGAGATGATAGAGACAGATGACATTTATTAATAAAATCGATTATAGAATTCAAAACAAGAATGAAGATATCTGTAAATATTTGCGTTTTTAATGCATTGTTAACTAATACTTATACTGTAGTAGCGGCAAACAGGAATAGTGTGAATAAAGACTCAAATAGATTATGTTTAATTGCGTTTTATCGCACGACGAGGATCAGTAGACGCGAGTAAAAAAAAAAAAAAAAAAAAAAAAACGCACACTTCCAGTGTGCAGCACACACCAGATCGTTCCAGTTTATATTGACCATTTGTCGCTGGGAATTTTTTGCAATTACGCGACGCATTAAACAATTCGCCACTTTAACTTTTATCTTAAACTTATACTAACGCGTTTGCATCTAATTATAGTAGATCGCGTATTGTCGCAGATAAGAAAATGATTCGTGATCGATACCGCCTCGAGGCTACTATGCATATACCATAATCCTTTGCCCTTTGATGTATCACTTCTATGCTGTTCCGGTCTATCATCGGAATTGCATGTCAAGAGGTTGGATACGCAGACACTCTCGCAGTATTTTTATTATACATTTCAATTAATTACTTGTAGGAGTGTCAATCGATTATATTAACGTGTCTGAAGTTGTTTGATATCGCGAAATTAAAATTAACTGCAATTAATTGTGCGGATTGTGCCATTAAGTAATGTCAAGAGAAGATATTAAGTATATACGTTGTTGCAAAAAGAAAATAAATTGAAAGAGATAAAACTTCTCAAAGTGAAGAAGAAGTTTCGCCATGCAAGATATTTTATTTTGCTACAGCTAAAATACTATCTGGATATCTCTTGACCATTGCGTGTTTTTAAACCATGTGCAATATTTTCCAAGAAAAAGAAGAAAAATATCTTTCTCCATTTACGAGAAGGTTAAAAAATAGGACAATATCATGAAGTTAAAGTATAAAGCATATTTTTCTAAAATTTTTAAAATTAACACTAGTTAATTTGATAACCGCAATTGTGAACAGAATTAGTATTTTTCACGATTTAAGAATTAAAATTTTCTCATTCTTATGAGTAATGTTATTTGTTAACAAAATACAAATTAGATATTATTTCGTAGTCGATAAAACACTCGGTCATAAAATACAATCGTTTTGCAAAACTAAGCTATTAAAATTAAATAAGAGAATGGAACATGTACAGAATAGTTCTGAATGCACATATGTACGCAAGGAATATTATCTTGATAGATAAAAAGCTTATAGAAGCTTGGTTTACGACGCTTATTATGGTGCATCCTTTTGACTGCGTTTTACGGCTCGATTAAGGCATTACGATCGGCGATTCAAAGGCCATAAATTCGTATAGAACGCCCACACTTATCTGGAAAATGTAACAGTTAATTCGGCCGTTTGCAACAATTTGATTAGTCGTCAACTTCAATCAACTTCAAAAATGTATAAACAAGAAACACTGATGGCGCGCGCTGAATTTTAATAAAATAATCACGTGCAAAATCCACATCATTAATTTCGATCTGAACACTGACAAACGAATGGAAATTTTTTTAAATAGAAAAAGCAATTTACATACAAGCTTTTTAAAAAAAATTTTACTTCAGAGGTGGGGAATTAAATATGTAGAACATCGATTTGTATAGATTGCTTTTTAAGAGTTCGATTTTAATCAATTTTTCAGGATTATCGCGTTGTGACATTTTATATAATGTTCTAATATATTCTAATATTATCCGATTGGAGGCACGTATGAATCTAAATAATAAATTGACGTGAACAATATCTAGAAATGTTGTTAGTATTTTGTATACGTATAATCGAGTTCGACGGAGACAATAAAACATTTATACCCGGCGCGGGTACAAACTTAATAATTCGCACAAACACGCATCATTTATTCACATTGTTATTTCGACCCTTTCAGCTGCTATCTTTCTAGTACTTGCGTACACGCGTTTATCATTCATTGTGTATTTCCATATTAAATTGTGCCGTTAATCATTCATTTGGAGCGCGCGTGTGTCCGGCGATCCCAGAATAATCGTGGTGCCACAAGTAAAAAGTTCGCGTAGTTGGCCATAAACAATACACCTGGGAAATTTGCGGTCTGCTCTCGCCCTCGTAATTTTCGCGCGAAGGAAACGAGTGCGGAAAATTCTCTTGAAAAACTTTCGCGCGAAAAATGTTTAAGCACATCGCCGCGTGCGCGGATTTTCCATAAAATCGCGCGGCCGACGTTGATGGAGGTAAGCGTGATATAACAGTTTAGGTGTGAAAATCCGCTAATGTCACGCATGGCATCGTTTCGCATGGTTTTATTGCACCCGTGGGCGCAAATCCCCCTGCGACTTTTATTCCAAGTTCCGGCTGCACGATAAAGTTGGCCTCACGCAATTCTTCGATGATTTCTTTGACTATTTTCGGTAGCATGCATGAATTTTATATGCACGTATTATCTTATAATGTATGATTTAAAAATCGTAGAAATTATTAAATATTTTTAAAATAAGTAGTCGCCAGATGATTGTTATCCGACACATTTTTACTTTTCAGTTACATAGATAAATATTTTTTGTTAACACTTTTCTAATAAAAAAGAGAAGTTGAAATAGGGTAAAAATAAAATTAAAATGAATTGACGAGATTAAACATCAGTTTTCGAAGCATCGCGAATAAACGTAAAAACGAAGATTGAAACCACTGAAGCATGTATCGTAATTTCAATGAATTTAGATTTTGATACGAAATTAATTCCTCCATATTTATTGTACCCCGCATGTTTACTATTAATTTATTCAGTCCAATGCAAATGCGATATGAATATTTCGATTGTAATTAACAGCGTAATAAATATTCACGGAAATAATATTAGTTTCGTCCTCCGATGAGAAAGCCATAGTAATTTCTCTCTTTCATCATTGTAGGGATGAACCAGTACGCGAAGCGAAATTTGGATCAGATTGGCGGCGGACACCTCGTGAGGGATACCGACAAGCAATTCAAGGGTTTATTAAACGGAGAAGAGAGTCGCTTGACTCAATATTTAAATTCTGCCAGTGACAAGCAAATACTCGACACAATCCGTCGAGGGGGACATTTTGCCGATCAATTTGACAATGGAAATCTCGTTAATTCTTCACTTAACTCCGTAGCGTACGCAGATACGATAAGTCATCCATACAGCTCCAATTTAAATGCCGGTCAAATAAATGATCATTTATTTATGAATCAACTTATTGATCGCGATATTCCGAACAACGCGCTAGAGGGTGATAGACGAATCGTTAAAAATCTAGATAAGTTTGGCGGCGAGCATCTCGTGAGAAATCTGGACCAGATCGGTGGCGGGCATCTCGTGAGAAATCTAGATCAGATCGGTGGCGGGCATCTCGTGAGAAATCTAGATCAGATCGGTGGCGGGCATTTAGTTAGAAATCTAGACCAGATCGGTGGTGGACATTTAGTGAGAAATCTGGATCAGATCGGCGGAGGGAATTTAGTGAGAAATCTAGACCAGATCGGTGGTGGACATTTAGTGAGAAATCTGGATCAGATCGGCGGAGGGAATTTAGTGAGAAATCTAGACCAGATCGGTGGTGGACATTTAGTGAGAAATCTGGATCAGATCGGCGGAGGGAATTTAGTGAGAAATCTAGACCAGATCGGTGGTGGACATTTAGTGAGAAATCTGGATCAGATCGGCGGCGGAAATTTGGTTAGAAGCGTTGACTATCAGAATGCAGAGATGAAAGGGCGCGTTGATGAGTCGGGTATCTCAGAGAAACAACACTTTGCGCGAAATTTGGATCAGATCGGAGGCGGAAATCTTGTAAGAAACTTGGATCAGATTGGAGGCGGAAATCTTGTGCGAAACTTGGATCAGATCGGCGGTGGAAATCTCGTGAGAAGCTTCAATTGATGTTGCACCGATGCCTGATCATGGCGGATCAGTACAGAATAAGAAAAGAGATGTAGAACGGCTTGTTAGAAGTGATTGTATTAAGGAGAAAGGCTTCTATATTGATTTTTAATTTTGCAACAGATGTGATTTCTTTTGGGTTATAATTATCTGATATGTTGTGCATATTCTATGTAAGAAATCAATTATATTTAAACAATTATATTTAATAAACATGCAACTACGGCACGCAGTTTTGATTTAATTAAAATTAAATCCATCGTATATAATAAATGGAGGAATTCAGCTGGAAAAAGAGCATGTATGGAGAATCCGTAAATAATTAATATACATGTACAAAATTGTATATTTATTATACACATCCATTTTTCGTTTTTTGCCATTTAACTTTACCAGAAAAATCATTTTTCCCCACATATGACGCATTCTTATATATAATTTATAATAAAATATGTTAACAATACGCAGGTTAACATGACTTATAAAATTCACATTATCGTAAATTTGCAGATGTGTATAACTTAAATTAAAGTGAAAAGATTCAAATATCTTTTAATTTTTATATTTGTCAAAATTCTGTTTAAAATATGTTACTCGTAAAATATCACTCGTAAATAAAAAAATGTATTCTCTTATTTTAAAAAGAAACTTTTTAATTTTAAATATACTTGCGATACATTCTATCTACTAAATTAGATCATTTACTCGTCTGAAAATCATCATCCAATCATCTTACAGGACAGCGGTAATTCAAACCTTGCAATTATATTGCTTTTTTGTCATCGTGTTTTTGTTCTATTAAGTGGAAAGGTAATAAAATTTTATCTGTAATAAAATGTATCTGTTCTTTCCAAACCGACATTCGTTTTTTGATCGTCTTAAATTTCCCATAATATTGTAATCTCCCATTAGAATTAACATAGACATAGTAGAGCTTTCTGAAATTTTCAAGGTATGGGCAACCGCAATATAAATGGTATCGGCGGAGGCCATCTGTTGCGACAGGGACGTCGAGGGCTGGATTCGTTATCTGGAGCAACCTTTGGTGAGAGCAAGAGGTTTATACCTTTCAGGTAAATTGTTATCGATGCGCGTGTTCGACCTGTGATAATAAAATATGAGCCTACTTAAGCGAAGAGCTCTCGTATATTCCATTAAGTAAATTTTTTATCGAAGTATTCTCCATTAAGTATCGGAATATATCAAATAATTCACAGATTACATTAAACAGCAGATATAAATATTTATTGTTAGTTAGATCTACAACGCGTAATTTTATTATGACTTCTTAAAAAGTTTATTATTAACAGGCTAATATATATATATATCTATATATATATATCTTTTGTTGTATTAGTAAAACTATTTGTGAGCGACATTTTAGGAAAAGTAATAAATTTTGTAAAACCGAAAATGTTGAAAGATGAATAGGTACGAAAGGGAACAAAACAGAATAAAATGCCCCCGATATTTTGAACACTGTTATTCCACACGGTGCTCCGATAAAGCGCATTTTCTGTGCGTCTATAACCTTTTTCGTTTCAACGCCACCGTTTTTTTTATAAATGCCGGATGTTAGATATCGCTGCGGATATTGAGTTGCGTTTCATCGCTGAAAAAAATAGAAAAAAAGGAAGTCATGTCTATTGCGATCGAACCTCGCTTCCTGCTAGTCTGACTATAAACATCCATATTCCCTTCATTGCGTCTGACCAGTTTTATCGATAACCCCTTCTTTCCGACAATTTTCGTCTGGAAGCATTTATATTGTATTTATTGTAGTATTATTTACTAGTACAACATATTAACATACCTTCTTATAAAAACAATTGATTTTATGTTTAATAACATCATAGTTTAAAGAAACTATAAAATAAAACTGATATTTTTCTAATTTGAAAAGTGAATTTAAATGCGAAGAATATAAAATTCCATTTAAATTCTATATTTTTCTTTCGGTTGTTCAATATATCTCCGAGATGTTATTACGTTTTTAAAATAAATTCCATTTATTATTTTATATAACATTTCATTTTGAAGTAAAAACATCCGAGGACGAGGTTCTCTTACAGATTCGTTACAGTGTGTCCATTATATTGCAGGCGGCTCAGCGCGATGAACGTACATCCTGGCAATTTCGACGAGATCGACCGATCGGGGTTCGATCGTTTCTCAAAGAGGAACATCGACGAGATCGATACCGCGTTCGACAGCTTCTTCAAGCGAAACTTTGATGAGATCGATCGAGGTAGTTGGAGCGGATTCGTCAAGAGGCTCAATAATTATCTGGCGGACAGGGAGCAACGTTAATCGACGCAGGACAGGTGGAGAGGATAGCGAGATGAAGGGCACAGAAAGGGCGAAGGGCAAAGAGAAGGGCAGCGAGAAACATCGGAACGAATTGTACACACACTCACTCTATTAAAAGAAAAAAAAAACTCGTTTAATTTACGTGAAATTTCGAAAAAAAATATTCGACGCAAATTAAAATCATCCCTTTGCCATTGCTGTCCTCTAATGGCTGCGAATTTAAAACCGGACATATTACATCGAAATTAAACTTATTACATGGCGAAACGCAATCGTGAGATTATTTTTCGAACAAAATCGAGAGGCATTTTTTGGCTGATAACATTGCTTGACATAATTTTTTCTCTTCTCAATATGCTGAAAACCACTAAATGTACTTTCAAACCTAAATTCTAGAGGATAAACTAAGAAAAGTGATAGCGAGTCTCACTTTCGAGATATTGATAATTATGCAAATATTTAGTATTAATAACTTATAAAATTTTGATGAAGTAAATTCCGGAGATGGAAATGGATAAACTATCGCACGATTCAATTAAATTTAAAGTAGGTTTCTTTTTATAGAAATTATTTTTAGCTGTAATATATTCTTAAAGTATTTAATAGCAAAAGTTAAACACTTGCAACCAATAAAGGCCTATTTAAAAACTTTTGTACAATAATAATAGAATCGGTGGCTATGGCAAAACATTCGTTAGTTCATCCTCTATGAATTAAGAAGAAGAAAAAATACAAAGAGATTATTTTACTTAAATGAATCCACGAAAGAATCTGCATGAGAACAAATTAATTATCATTTATCTCGAAAAATAGTTCTTAATTGAAAGTAATTGTATTTATTTCAAAGAAGCTCTTACTCTCGCTATATCTTCAACGACTTTTTCGAAACACGCTGCATCGTAAAAATGATATTAACTTACATCTAAATATGAACGGCGTGTATATTGTTAATGTGTAATTAATTGTATATATTAACTCAGCTCAGTGTGTGAATCTCAGAATTATATACATATATGGTGAATACAAAATCGAATACTCAATGCGATTAAATCTTAGGAAGGAAAGCGGCAGGAGATACAAACATTATGGTGTGTCGTTCCTCTTTAAAAAAAGAAAACTTGTTTGAAAGAGTTTCTATTGAAAAATACTAAAAATACTCGAATATCTTTATGTCCAAAGGCACGACTTGGCAAAGAAATTTCTTCTCTCTTTGTAATTTAGAAATGATTTAAAACTTTCGTCGCTTTGACGAAATTTAACCGATTGGAGATCGGATAAAATGTATCACGTGGTTTGTCCTCTTTACTCGTATGCAAATTCTGTCATTCTGCAAAAGTGTACTATCTAAAAAGAACGATAATAAATTTCTGGCTAATTAGAGAGGTAACATAAAAAGGTTGCAAATGTCACACAAGTATGAAAATGTTGAAAAGTACCATTTCTTTAAGTGACATTACTTGAAAAAAAAATAAAGAATACAATGTTTTCTTAGATATAATTTTTTATCTCATAAATAATACTTATATATTTGTAGTATAATATTATATCTTACTTTAATAAACAATTATTTCCTGAGGATATAACATTTGCAACCTTTTTATATCGTCTTCAATCATTATTACTTTGTATCATACCTCCTACACTCTCTATACATTTATATGCATACATTTACTTAAAAATTTTAAAATATTTAAAAGAATTAATTTTTTTATATAATTGCAATATTTTTTACTATACATATATCTTTGTTATATAGAAATACGTGTTCAAACACAGAAAATATTGTATCCATTTATCTTATTCCACAGTCACAATTTTTCCTGCGTTTTTACAAAAAAGATAATTATCAAAAGAAGGAACTGAAAGAAATACAAAAACAAATTTGTTCGGCGGTCATCTTAAGTCTCGCATTTCCAGGATGGTCGAAAGCCAATGGGTTTTGCATCAGTTGCCGGTCTCGGATCGTTCAACAGCTGGACTTCCGGATATGCGGGCGTACGGGGTCTTTCTTGTCTCTCAAGCGTCGTTACATTTGAAAGATCAGTATCGTATGACTGCGACGTAAGGAATCTCGAATTTACAACGGAATTATACGGCTGATGATCTTTCACTGCCGCCGAAGCGTTTGTCGATATTCGCAACTTCCTCGGCGTTCGCGGACGGTCTGACTGCTGCTGCTGCGGCTGCGATTGCCTTTTTCTTGCCGCCGCGAGGATGCATTTAACTTCCTCGTTGATGTCAGCCGGTGTCTCAATTCGCACGCTCTTTGTATTGTGATTCATTCTTACTAGCTGTACAGAAAGCAAGACTTTTAATTATATCTCACAAGCGAATTTAAGTATATGATTTTCTCAAGTGGATAAAGAACCTTTTTATTAATGTCTTGCTGCGTAAAAAAGACCTTGATATCAAAAAATTAATGGCAATATTTAATGGCAATGTGTCTCATACATTATATTTGAGTTAAATTGTAATAATAGGAAAATTTTCTTTTATTCTCTTTAAAGAAATATTTGAATCTGCCTAATAGTACACTGCATTACATATTCCATTTAATAATTCTATAATATGTTAATATAATATGTGACATTTGGAGTGCATCTCTCTCTATTTTGCATTACTTTATTGTGGGATATTGAATTATATTCTAAGTTTATTAAATTTTATATTAAAGTTTTCTTTATTTTTTAAATTAAATTTGAACGCTTAGTCAGTTATATCTTTATCATTTAAAGTATTTAGACATTTGTACCTCGATCAATCCTTCCTCCAATTCGGAATAACGTTGCAGCAACAGACCTACTTTCGAACTAAGCTTTGTTAAGTGGTCGGTAATGAACAATTCTTTGGCAATGTCCTCCTTCATCTGTACATGTAATTTCATTAAAAATTACTTAAAATTAAAAGCGTCATACCATTCTTTAACTGTGAAGGTAATTTAATTAAAGTACTTGATCCATTCCTTTGGATACCTTCGAGCTGATATAATTGAGGCTTGCTCGTGACTCGGAAATCTATTGAGTAGCAATATATTACTTAAATTATATTACTGATCTTAATTCCATACAAAATAAAGATTTTAAGTAATTGTATGAAGTGCGTAAATTAAAGAAATCTTAATGTATGTTTGCCTTTGCATGAAATATACACTTACAATTGAATTAAATCTTTCAGCTTCGGCCATAATCTGATAATGCGCTCTCATCACTCGGAAGAACTGAAATGTTAGAACATTATGTATATGCGTAACCAAATATTTCTTAAGTAAATGATAATTAAACTGTTATATAAAATATATATGCTATTTGTCTTCGATATTTGCACATAATGGCTATTGCTTTTTAATAAAAAGACGAGTATAACATTCTCATGTGTATAATACGTAAAAATAGTTGTAACTCACACGTTGACACATATACAACACAATAGTCGCATTTATCATCGCAAAGATTACGCTAGTAAAGAAGCGATATACCAGATACATGATTATCTTTGCGAATATCCTGAACAAGCAATTTCGGGCAAACATTCAACACTTAAATATTATAATCGTATTTTGACAATGTCAAGAGAAATGACGGATTAAAAAATTTTCTCTCTCCATATAATAACCTAATAACCAAAAATTCTAGATTCAGCTGAAGTTCGACGAAGATCATCAAGAGCGAGTTGCCGAGTTGTTGAGATAATCAATCACGTATTGTGTATATTTATAAATAATGTCGGTAACAAAAAAATTTTCGGGAATATTAAAAAAGAATTGACATAAATATAATAAGGTCAATTTTGCCATCAATCCGTTATCGAATTATGCTTGACATTCTATTTTTACTGATTGTGTGAATAAGAAATCTATATCTTTTAGGGTAACTTTGATTAAAATCTTGATTAAAATCGGAGATTCATAATATTTATCAAATAATCTGCAATATTTCTTTCTTGAATTCTGCTTGAAAAAGTTGACATGCACTAGAAAACGATTTATATTATAAAACTTTAATTTTCTGCATTATGTATGTTCAACAATGCATCTTACAGTAAAAATACTTTTGATGAAAAAGTTTAAATATTTGAGACAAAAACGTGTAATTTTTTATTACGCAAGAAACTGTAAGTATGTTTATTACTTTGTCATGATACGATACAATAATATGTTTTTTAACATATTGCATAGTTAGCATAATAATACTTATGTAAAACATTGATGTTTACAATTAGAAAAAAAACGTCCAATATAAGCAAGAGGAAATGAGACATTTCGAAACAAAAAATTAAAAAAATAAAAAACCTTTAATAATATTTTAATATTAATAAAATTTTTACGAAATATGTTTATAATCGTATATTGTTTATTTTGACTATTTTATTAGAATTTAATCTGCAGTTCGAGGTTCTTCTACTCCAATTTTTTAATACAATTATTAAAATATTAGTAGGTATAATATTTTGCTATAACGTATCCAAAAGCTCTATTATAAATGATTATTGCATTGATTAATTTGTATAATATATTTTATGTTTTTCCGTGACAGAGACTTGCATTTTTCAATTGAATGCATGTCTTATATTCATATATAAGCTACAACACAGTAAATTCAGTACGCATGTTAACCCTAGCTCGCCACACTCCGGTCGAGTGGACCGCTGAACGTTTTTCAGTTTTCTAGTTTTCATATCTAAATATAACCGTTTGGAATCAGCGTTAAACTGTAAGTCCCATATACAATGTGTATAATCTACGTGCGCAACACATGTATATGAAGAGAAGTCACCACGCTCGGAAACGAGTAATAAAATGAGGAGGAGAGTTTTCATATAATAACATAATTTTCTAGTTTCAGTCCAGTTAAAATTCAAATCATTTTCTTGACTTGATTATCATAAACATTTTATTCAAAGTCTATGTTAGCTATATTGCCAATTTCTACAGTACAAGCTTAAAAATATTAATTAGAATGAAAATGACAGTGTGACAAAGTCGAGCGGTCTCACAGATAAGCGCGAAAACGCGAGAGCGTTCCGCGACCGCGAGCGCTAGTAATTAACGCGCGCTACCGCGACGCGGCTATCACACGCCGGTACTTTCTCGTAATCAAAAATCGTCACGCACTAGTATATAAAAGGCGAGCTGAGCTCAAGCAATTTACAGCAACATTTACAAGAACTTTATTTGTTCTTTACTCAATCTCACAACTGATCGCAATTTGGAATTACTATCAAAATTAAAAAACTTTTGATAGTAATTCCACAATGTGATCAGTTGTGACTGTTGTGAGATTAGTAAAGATTGTAAAGAACAAATAAATTTCTTGCAAATTTTGGTGTAAGTTGCTTGAGCTCAACTCGCCTTTTATATTACACCTTCGTTCATATTCATGAACAAGGATGGTAATACTTATAGTTTCAAGCTTTTTAATTTTGCTAATAATTCTAAATAAAACGATCAGTAATGAGAACAGTAAAGAACAAATAAAGTTCCTGTAAATGTTGACAGAAAGAAAGTAATATGCTCAAGCTATCATCAGCGATTGGGCAAAGTCTGTAATAAAAATCATATAATTATTACAGTACTTTAATCATAAAGAAAAAATTAATGCAACTTTTTCAAGATGCTTGAAATGCAAAAGAAGCAAACGCACAAATTTCGTTTATAAAGGATACGGTAACATGTATTTTAAAAGAAAATTAAAAAGCACACACTTACAGGTTAATAACATATACACTTTTCGTAAATTTTTACAGTCAGCGAGGGCGTTAAAATCCTGCGACGTAAGATTATATGTCCAGTAAATTTATTACTTCCAAGTCGTGACACGAATTTCTCAATTCTATTGCAACTACATGTCTAGGTTTACTGCAGGGGTATACTGCAGGTGCTCACGCATCCGTTGATTTTTTTGCAGTATTTTGCAAAGATGTTGAACTTCTATATGCGTGTATAATAAAGGTTCTAAATGTTCTAAACCATTTACCTTCTCAAGATACGAAAACCCTTCGTCATCTATATGTGATGACAATTATATAGATCCAATTCTTAAAAAAATGTGTATTAGTCGTATGCAATTTTCCTATAATTTTGAAAATCATGTCGTGAAGAAACCGGAAGCGAGTCGGATTTTTATATGGAAACGCCTCGATTCAACGTGGCCGGGCAGGTAGGACAGGTAAAACGGGTGGGGCTTTCGCTGTGAGAGATCCATCGAGATCGATCGCATCGATCATGCGACGCGACGTACGGCAAGATGCCGCAAGAAACACCTCGATAACCGGACGAAGTTATCTCTGGTGACGCGAGCATCGGCTTTGTTCATTCTCCTGATGCCCGTTGATTAACGCTGCCCTTCTTGTTTCCCGATCGAATGGAATCGTTACCAGCAACCTGTTGTTTGTAATTCAATTAAGAAAGAACGAACTGTGCGCATGACGTAACCGCTTTCGTTACGTAAACGCGCGTCTTCATTTCCGCGCGCGGAATCCGTGATAGAGAGAGGGAAAGATAGCGGAATCGAATTCGTTACCTTTTGATATACGTATCGCGATATCAAGAGGGTGATATGTAAGTCTTCTGTTACATGTGCGGGTCGGTTACTTTCGTCGATTGCGAGATCGTTTCTGTGCAATACGATCCGTGTAACGCGCCGCGCAACACGTAATCGGAAAATCGCGACTGTTATATATGGTAGTCTGTTTTACTTTGGATTTCTATTATATATGTATATTTTCACTTGGCCTGGAATATGAAGAACTTTAGTAATGCCTGCACATTTTTCTAATTAATGCATGAGCTGTAACGCGATTTATTATACGTTACTAAATTATACGACTAATGTTTATTTCTACCAATGCAGATTAATTTTAATCTTAGTTTAACTTACTTTTCATCTCTTCCTACTTCTAAGAATTAGAAGAAGATAAAAAGTAAGTTAAACTGAGATTAAAGTCAATCTGCATTGGGAGAAATGCGAGCATAAGGGCCACTTTGACCAAACTCCGATTAACTTAATCGTTGATTAGTCCATTGGAAATGACCAATTGCATTTACACATTTAAGCAGATTAACAATCTCATTTAAGCTTTAATCAATAATATCAGGCACACTAAAACGCTCAATTTCTATGGACAATCGGCGAGATCTCAACCTCGAAGTTTTTCGTATCCTGGGGAAAAGATTCGATATCGCGTAACGACTTCCTCCAACCAGATACCACTTCCTCGTTCTCTATAAGAATCTCGTGTATATAAATACACCCCTGCACGCAGAATATACATACACGGAAAATAGTTTTTTAAATTTTACATCTTTATTCTTGAAATGCAGTACGCCACGTAGCAACGTGCTCGCCGATTTTTCCTGGAGACGAACGCTGAGGAAGAAAAACTAATAAAATTATTTTCTCATGAACATCCCTTTTAATTCTTTGATATGTATCACATGCTTAAGAAATACATATATGTCCCATTATCAATAGCATAATTGTGTAAAGCAAAATGCCCATTAATAAAATTTTAAACTAAGCTAGCTTAATTAATTTTAAAACAATTTGTGACATTGACATTTATCATAAAATCAAGTTGAATGATAAAATCAGTATTTGACAGTCGACGGGTAATCGACTTGCGTGAAACATCTTGCATGCAAGTTATTTACGATAAGAAAATAATCACAGGCACCTATTATATTATATTTGGTACGCTATATAATATCCAATTGTCGACTTTAATCTTTTGATATCGAAAAGATATAGAACATATCTAATGAAAGGAGATTTCGTCATGTATCGCACATAGAGTTTGATGCAAGAATTTAAAATTGTTTGAAAAACATATTGATATACAGTTTCCAGATCTTTATAAATAACCAAGATGAAAATTGGATTGAAGATATAAATGCTATAAACAGTAATATCTTTTTCTTATTATACCGATATTACAATAAAATATATATTATATTGTTGTTTTATTCTTGATGTTACTTATTTAAGACAGTCGATCTGTTCTAATTGATTTGATTAAAGAATCCTTTTGTTGTGGCTGGACCACTTAAAGATGGAAATTACATGTAAAATTTTCATTTAGGAAGCAACCTTTTTCTTAAGATGAGTTATGGCTCATTAGATCAAAATGGGATACAACATTTATTTACAATTTGCTGTTGAAAAATTGGCATTTTTTACTTACAATTGTTTACTTACAACAATTTTTATGTTTGGATTCTGTACTTTGATAGCCAAGGCAATACTCGCTGTAAGTCCGCAACCATCGTTGACCGACGTCGGTAATATGACATATTTTTCATTTGGTCCATTCTTTCTATCCCACATTGCATCAACATCTTTCATTTGTTCCATTATTTTTATGCCCAATGTGGCTTGACCAATGGCTACGTTTACTCCCAGCAACCTAATCGCGGCCTGACCTATATTGTGACCCGAAGTAGGTCTAGTCATCATTCGTTTACACCGAAAAAGACCTAAAAATTGACGGGATCGTATTTGGGATCGTCCTGAATTGCAGCGAATCCGAACAAGCAAATAAAGCTTTTAGGACGCGTCGCGCGTGATCACGCCCCAGATAGCCAAATGCTGTGAGTTTGCTGCCATGTTGCCAACAACCCAGATAGCCAAGTGCTGTGAGTTTGCTGCCATGTTGCCAACAAGCAGCTTGTCGTTAATGCAACTAATTTTGACAAACTCGGGACAAGGTGAGACAGCATTATGCTTGTCGGGTTGAACTTATATGAATTATATTTCTATTAACAGCAAATTGATTGCAACGTGACAGCATCAATTTGTGAGGGATTTGTGACAATTTCATATTGTCAACACTTCGTTAGCAACGAGATACAATTAAAAAACTTCATAGCTTGATGACATATACACAATAACGGATGGAAATCATTATATATGTGTTGTTGCCTTCACGTTTGCATCATGATGCTCAAGATGGAACGATGAATCATTTATTGCTGTCATGTTGCTGACATGTTGCAGACAACATAACGTACCAATATTGCGGACCGTTTGCTCTTGAAATTGCGTCACTTGCATGTATAAGCAGTCATGTAGTTGTATTTGTAACGTGTTCTATTTCGATGTCAGCAAATTTACAGCAAATATATGAAAACACATGCAATGCATTAGTTTGCAAAAATATTTTATCAAAATATTTCTGTTTTGTTCCGCATTGCATTTCGTGTAGCTTAATTTAAGAAAAGGAAACTGTTGATCTTGATAATTTTGAAGAGTATAATATTGACGAAACATAAATATATTCGTCATGGTCGTTCTTTGAAATCATGTTTTAAATTTAAATACTGTTCAAATCGAGACACATATAAAATTATGTTGGAATTAACAGCAATTCTTCCATAGGAATTATGGTTAGTTAATTTATGGAGTTTTTGATACATTTTTCCAGCAGGGGAAGAAATCTAAAAAATGCAAGGAGAGGCGTAGATGAAAAAGTGGTTCAAAAATAAATATAAAATAACCGATAAAATCGTTGAAAGTATATTTATCACATTTAAAAAGTTATCTTACATGTAGGTATATATTTGTTTATTATTGACATAATTTAAATTTATACTACTCCATTTTTATAAAAATATATTTGCTGTACAGATAAAGAAATGTTAATAAAATTCTTTCAGTATTGTATGTGTGGCTGAAAAACATCGATGAAGCACCTTTCTTACCATCCTTTTCGTAACTTTATCCACTGCGCGTTTCTTGAGTTGTACGATTAGTTCTGTGTTCCAGATGTTTTAGATTATTTAAACCTTACTACAACTTTATTAAATACAAAACAGGAAAGTGAGCACTCACTGATCACAAAACACATAAAACGCGCCTTTATATACGCGGAATTAATAAATTTTAAAGAAAGCTATTAAAAAAACTATTAAATTTATATGACAGAGCTCACCTTTTTCCCTTTAGCTCTTTAAGTTTGCCGGATAAAATTGCAGCTAAACCAATTGCTGCACTTAAATCGTCGATATTTTCTTCTTTTAGTAGAATTTCGGCCGCAGTTTTAACGGACGTATCTTTTACTTTGACAATCACGTCAAACAAACTTTTCTCAATTCCTCTACTATCATAATGCCAAGTATAATCTTGTTCTGAAGTATTTACTTTATGATAGCGCATCGTTTCTTCTCTAATAGATTTGTTTAAAGGATCATGTGGTGCAGAGTAGACCTTCTAAAGATAGAGATTACATGTAAAGTTTTCACAAATTTCTCTTTTTATCCAGAATGCATTCTTCTTCTTAAGATAAATTGTGAATTTATGGCATTATAAAATAATATTTTACAATTTGCAGTTATAAAAAAATGTCATTGTTGTTTACTTACAATAAGCTTTATATTTGGATTCCGCCCTTTGATAGCCATCGCAATACCCGTGATAAGTCCGTAACCATTAATTGACGTGGGTAATATGACTGCTTCGGCATTTATTTTCTCTTCCATTATTTCTATACCCAATGTGGCTTGGCCAACGATTATGATCGTTTCTATTCGAAAAATATCATTGAGTAATTGGGTCATAAGATTAGGTAAAATTATGAATAAATCAACATCTCTTGAGACAATAAAAATAAAGTATGATTGTACACTGAGAAAAAAGTTGTTAATTTGACTAAATATTTTCAACTAATTATTATTTTTTTTAATTGAATCATTTAAATATTTGAGTCAAATTACGTCATGTTAAATTTAATATGTCGTATTTAATTTAAATACATAAATATTCAATTTAAAAGAATAATAATCAGTTGAACGTATTTAGTCAAGTTAACAATTTTTTTTCTCAGTGTATAAGTGGTATTAAAATTGCATCTTTTAATTTAACTAATTTTTGAATAATAAAGTTAAAAGACGATGGGTAAAATAGACCGATTTCTGCCTAAAAAGTATGACGTAAATTATACGTGTAATGTAAGTTATACATATATAATCTTGTGTTTTTTAGGTCTTCGAATTCGATAGTAGGATTTTTATCCATTTAAACCCGTGGGAAAATGGTCAAAATTCGCTTTAAAGAGGTCGAAATAAGTCAATTTTAATAGTATAATAATTCGATTAGCGACAATTTTGTTTACTTTTTCACAGATTTAGACGGTTAAATGCTACCATCATATTCACCAAAAAAAACGTAAAATTATACGTATAACTTACGTTACACTTTTTAGGCCTCTTACCCAACCTTCTTTAACTAAATATATAGGAACAATTAATGAGAATATTATCTTTTAACGAGAAAGTATTTTAACCGGAAAAGAGAAGTAACGCATTATTTTCTAACGCCGTTGGCTACAGTTACCACTCTTTAGTAACAAATTATTAACGGCAAGTTTTTCTGGTAACATAACGTAGTTATGTTTAATTATTCCATAAAAATAAAAATTTAGAAAGATACTTTTTAACGTTACTTTTTCAATTTATTTGATTTATAAAAAATCAAATGCCGAAATTGTGAAATTTGTGCCAACGAGCCTTAGTCTCCCTTAATTACTTCTTAGATATTGAGTAACGGTATAATGATAAAAAGTTTCTTTTATAAAATATCTTTTCTACCCTAATTTCAACATAATTAATTGATAAAAAAGGAGTACCCGTCAATGTAAATTAAGCCTTTCTTAAGCCTGGGCGGTAACCAAAGCTTCTTTATGTGCTTCTACAATATTGTAACTGGCGATGGACACAAATGCTCCGAGATCTAGACATGTATTGATTGTTTCTGCAACGGCTTCTAATAGCGGTATCATAACAGTTACCGGTATTCCAAACTCTTTTCCAAAATGGCAGAGGGTATGTGCGAAACTGTCTGTTGAAGTTGTTATCACGCCCTTGCGTTGCTTGTTCGATAACCGTAGTAGAGAATAAACTACGCCGCGTGCTTTGACGCTGCCTGTAATCTGGTGTAATTCTTTCTTCAGAAAAATTTCATAACCATATTCGCGAAGAAGTTGACTCTGCAATCATATTACATTCATTTAAAGATCGGCTTTAGGCTAGTTTCCACGAATATTTTGTCTTACAGTGTGTTAATCAAAGATATATATTTATAACTATAATATTGCGAAGAACACGGTCAAATCGTTGTTTAAAATAATCTCTCAATTTATATTACTTTATTGCATGTAATCTATTTCAGTTTACAGTGAAATTTATTTCAAGTCACTTTTAATACGCAAAATAGATGTTACATTTTTACGTTTATATTTTTGTTCATTTTTATTACTCAAATTCTGAGATCTACAAATGTTGAGATTTTTAGAGTTACAAGAATTTGATATTGAAGTATTTGTAGACTGTGGGTCGTCTGCTTTTTACATATTTGTTAAATATGCGCTGATAAAAGTGCGAAAGTAAAATAGTTACATCATAAGGAAATCTATGGTATTTATTATCTCGTCACATGGTGTCATCTGAATGGTATTGTCTTCTCTCATTAGTGACAGTGCCGATTGGATTTCATCATACGAGATCTTCAATCTTTCTTCTGGATTTGATTTCTCTCCCTTTTCAGTTACGTACTGTAAAATAAAAAACAAAATTACGTTTTCTTACTTCACCAGATATACGTGTTCCATTATCGCGAAGATTATTTATAATTCACTCAAAAAAGACATTAAAAATGTAAAAAAAAACGCCAAGTATGTTTCACGCAAAATAATTTTATAAATAATATTAGAAAAATAAAGAAAATATTTACTTAAAAAACAAAAAAAAATAAATATAATGGCATAAAAAAGAAGTGAAATCAAAGTATTATTCCAAGTATATTTATTAGAGCAAGTAATATTATTTAAAAAACACAAAAAATTAATATAACAGCATGAAAAAGAAGTGAAATCAAAGTATTATTCCAAGTATATTTATTAGAGTAAGTAATATTTCGCAAGATATATATTTTGTGCGTGAATTAAAGGAATACAATATTTTATAAACTATCTCTTAAAATTGCAGTAGACCTAATATAGGATGCAGAAGACATTTAAAATGTATGAAATACAACGGCATGATAAAATGAAAATATAGAATACAATAGATAGCGTAACGAGAGGTGCAGAAATTGAAAAGGGTTTAGTTACATCGATAATAAGCAGAGACAACAATCGAAGATGGACATAATCTCCAGCAGCATCCGTCGGGCACACCAAGGATTCTTTTTCATGCCATTATATTTATTTTTTTTGTGTTTTTTAAGTAAATATTTTCTTTATTTTTCTAATATTATTTATAAAATTATTTTGCGTGAAATATACTTGGCATTTTTTTTTACATTTTTAATGTCTTTTTTTGAATGGATTTCACGAATTTTTGTTAAGTATTTTTGTCACAGTAATAATATATACTTTGTAATTATATTTGAAAACATATATTCCTTTAATTCACGCACAAAATATATGTATATCTTGCGAAATATTACTTATTTTAATAAATATACTTGAAATAATACTTTGATTTCACTTCTTTCTCATGCTATTATATTTATTTTTTTGTTTTTTAAATAAATATTTTCTTTATTTTTCTAATATTATTTATAAAATTATTTTGCGTGAAATATACTTGGCGTGTTTTTTTTTTTTTACATTTTTAATGTCTTCTTTTAGTGGATTTCACGAATTTTTGTTAAGTATTTTTGTCATCTATCTATCTATCTATCTATCTCGCTCTCTCACGCTTCCTGTCGCTTTCTCACGCTCTCTTATGCCTTTTCTCGCTCTCTCACGCTTTCTGTCGCTCTCACGCTTCCTCTCGTTTTTTCATGCTTTCTGTCGCTTTATTACGCTCTCTCACGCTTCCTGTCGCTCTCTTTTACTTTCTTATGCTCTCTCTCTCTCACTTTCTCACGCTCTCTCGTAAGAGAGTCGTAATGAATAGTGTATTAACAATAGGAGAAGTTTGGAGTCGTCTGTTGTATAATTTCGGAAGGCTACCGCCCTTCCCCGCAAGCAGGGGTAGGTGGGGGTGGATCTTGGTTCGTGTGGAAAGTTGTAAACTCGAACCGTACTCCATAATTATACAATAGACAATTCCGAATTTCTTCTGTCGTTAATACATTATTCATTACAACACCCTTACAAAAGAGCATGAAAAAGCGTGAGAAAGCGACAGAAAGCGTGAGTGAGCGATAGAAAGTGTGAGAGAGCAAGAGGAAGCGTGAGAGAGCGACAGGAAGTGTGAGAGAGCGACAGGAAGCGTAAAAGAGCGAGAGGTAGCGTGAAAGAGGAGCAGGAAGTGTAAAAAAGCGAAAGGTAGCGTGAGAAAGCGATAGAAAGCATGAGGGAGCGACAGGAAACGTGAGAGAACGACAGAAAGCGTGAGAGAGCGACAGGAAGCGTGAGAGAGCGACAGGAAGCGTGAAAGAGCGAGAGGTAGCGTGAAAGAGGAGCAGGAAGTGTAAGAGAGCGAAAGGTAGCGTGAGAAAGCGATAGAAAGCATGAGAGAGCGACAGGAAACGTGAGAGAACGACAGATAGCGTGAGAGAGCGACAGGAAGGGTGAGAGAGCGACAGAAAGCGTGAGAAAGCGAGAGAAAGCGTGAGAGAGCGTGATAAAGCGACAGAAAGCGTGAGAGAGCGAGAGGAAGCGTGAGAGAAGAGCAGGAAGCGTAAGAGAGCGAAAGGTAGCGTGAGGAAGCGATAGAAAGCATAAGAGAGCGACAGGAAGCGTGAGAGAGCGACAGAAAGCGTGAGAGAGCGACAGGAAAGATGAGAGAGCGACAGAAAGCGTAAGAAAGCGAGATGTAGCGTAAGAGAGTGACAGAAAGCGTGAGAGAGCGACAGGAAGCGTGAGAGAGCATAAAAAAGCGAGAAAAAGCGTGAGAGAGCATGAGAAAGCGTGAGAGAGCGTGGAAGAGCGAGAAAGAATGTAAGAAAGCGAGAAAAAGTGAGAGAAAGCATGAGAGAGCATAAGAAAGCGAAAAACGCGTGAGAGAGCATGAGAAAGCGTGAGAAAGCGATAAAGAGCATAAAACAGCGTGGGAGAGCGAGAAAGAACGTATAAGAAAGCATAAGAAAGCGAGAAAAAGTGATAGAAAGCTCTTGTGACGAGTACGGAATAGGTGCGGAATAGGTGCGGAACAGATGCGGAACAGGTGCTGAATAGGTGCGGAACATGTGCGGAACAGGTGCGGAAGAAGTACGGAATAGATGCGGAACATGTGCAGAACACATACGGAATAGGTGCGGAACAAGTGCGGAATGGATTGGAAACATGTACGGAACATGTGCGAAATAGGTGCGGAATATGTGCCAAATATGTGCGTAATAGGTGCGGAATGTGTACGAAATAGATGCGGAATAGGTGCGGAATAGATGCGGATTAGGTGCGGAATAGGTACGGAATAGGTGTGGAACAAATGCGGGATAGGTTGCGGAATATATTGCGGTCAGCGACTGCGGAACATTGGTTGCGGATATATAAAAAATTTGAATTCATTAAACTTTGCCGCCTAACACGGTCTCATTTACTCGTGACGAGCGCCTCTAGCGGCACGGTAGGCCAAACCGACAAGATTTTTTAAGATTTTGCGAAGAAAAAGACGACGACGACGACGACGATGACGACGACGTATCTGAATGACATAAATTGGGTAGAAAAATAGAGGCATATATGCATATCTATGCATCAAGCGCATATCTGTGCATCAATGTTGTATCATTATATTCAGAATAATCTATTTTCTTCTCCAGTATTTAAATCTTTTGATAATATTGACTTATTAAAAGAATTCAGTGATTTATTTCTGGAGAAGCGTTCTCCTTCCTGTAAAAGATACGCTGTAGCGTCTCACTTAAAAATTCAAATAATTAATTAATAAAATATTATTATATATATTATTATGAATGAAAGGAGGATGTATCTCTTTCAGTATTTTGTGAATCGCTTACGAAAGAATGTATGTATCTCTCTTGTATCATGTTAAAAAATAATTTTGTTAATAAATTATTATATTTATTATTATATACTTAGCGTGAGACGCTACCGCGTCTCTTGATATACATTATTTTAATAACATTCTAATAATTGAGGATATTTTTATTCCTGTATATATTTCAGAGAAATATTTTTGAAATACGAAAATATATCTGCGCGAGTATATTGAGCTTTAAAATAAAACTACGATTAATCAAATCAGACGTACCCAAAAGCTTTGTGAGATTTTATTCAGTGGACGGACCACACTATAAGAAAATGTCGAATCATCTTTTCTTGCTTCCATTTCCATTTTCTCTTCTGTTTTTTACTTAATAGAAGGGATACGGATAGAAGAAAATGCTATACTTATTTGATGGTACTTGATGCACTTGATATGCAAATGCAGGTAATCGGTGACGAGGATTAGTAGAAGGAACTAGAAGAACGAATAGTTGGATTTTAATGTTTATTGGATACCGTTCTTTTCGTAATAAAATCTCCTAGTAATTTTATTAAAAATGTATGATAAAGGTACAATTAAAAAAAAAATTATTTTTTAATTTTTGTTCAAATAAGTTACATTACAATTTTGCAGATTTTAATAGCAAAAAATGTGTTTAGCTGATAAGTATCCTGCGGAAGATGATTTTAAATCACTTCTTAGTTTTGTATTTAAAAAATGTACAGTTAAATGACTTCTCACATTGTGCTAAAAACAGCGCGTTAATTTTGTGTTGAAGTGGATCTAGCGTTACCCATCTTAAAAGTATCACTTCTTTTCAAGACTAACTGATTCGAATCAGTGGCATACTTTACACTGATATTAGTAACTATTCACTGATTCAGATTTAGAGAGACTCAATTCTCTATGAAATTTTATGTAAATTATTTATAAAATTACTTTTTATTTGTAACACATATAGAAACGTATAGTGTAATGCTTACAAGTTTATATTTATAATATTTGTTACTACGTATCTTTAGGTATGCACTTTCTTTGAATAAAAAGAAACTAGGCATATATTCAAGAGCTTTGAACATAGGATACCATGCTACATAATCTGTCTCTCGTTGTAGATATTTCGCTAGTTCTACGAAAGTGGGCAAGGTAAGTTGATCATTTACCAGAAAGTAAAATGCATCATCGATAATTTGGGCACGATTAATCACATGTATTTTTGTATATTCGTCAGACGTCTTTAAATAATGGATAATCCATCCCCAATATATAGCATCGTAATTAACACGATAATATCCTACCATACGTTAAATAAATTTTGTTTATTACTTATATTAACGCAATTTAAGGGGTAACGCCACTCTAGAATTTTCAAAAAATCGTTTTTTTTTTTTGCTTAATCGATGCTTTAAGGTCTTAGAAATAAGGTACACTTGGTTTCAAAGCTCGGAAAAATCTCTATTATCCCTTTTTCGAATGAAGGTATATCAAAATTTTGCATCTGTGAATGCAAAACTGAAACTTTAAACGCGTTTTTTTCGAAATCGCTTTTTTAAAATCGGGCGGAATCAGAACACCTTTTATCCGATTGACTTGAAGTTTTGAGTGAAACTTTACAATAACATTATCTTTAGAAGTACCTATGGATTTTGCGCTAAGTTGAACAAAACTTTTTTTATAAACAATTTTGTGCGAAATTTTTTAGCGAAAAATGAAAAATTTTTTTCCAACATGGACCATTCTTACAAAAAATGATATTTCGCAATTCCCATAGGTACTTCTATAGAAAATCTTATATATTTTTCAAAAATCTTTGAATTTTTGTTCCAACTCAGAAATTATAGGAGCTTCGATTCCGCCCGTTGGACGACTTCCGCAAAAAGGCACTTTGGATCAATGGCTCTGGCGCCGCCATTTTGTCAATAAAAAATTAATAAAAAATTTTTTTTATACTTCAATATATAGATAATAAATAGAATTAACCGATTTTCATTTATGATTATTGTATTTCTGAAAAAAATTATCAAAAATTGACTTTTTTTGGGACTCTAGAGTGGCGTTACCCCTTAAGTACTGGTCTATAACCTTGCTTTAAAGGATATTTAATCTCTAAGCCGTAAGAAATTGACCAATCACAATGGAATGTGAGGAGAATACTCGATTGTGATTGGTCAATTTCTTACGGCTTAGAGCTTAGATACCCTTTAAAGCAAGGTTGTAGACCAGCACTAATAAAAAATGTTTACAGACGTCAATATTTTTAATGTTCAAAGTGTTGGTAAATATAATATTGGAAGAATTTGCTCATATTTTAATTAGAAATGCAAATATTGTAAATTATTAACTAAAACGCTATGTTACTATCTGTCATTATTTTCTGAGACAATGTTGATTTAAATTCAAGAATTTAAGCTTAAGGGCCTACATCTGAGTAGACCGCAAGAAAAAAGGTGAAATTCGGGAATTTTTATCTTGGAAACTATTAATTCGATTCGATTCGGTTTTTTTTATTTAAAAGTATCTACATTGAGGCACGTTCACAAATTTTTTTAAGGGAATTCATTACCACGGAGCGCTGTACTCGTGGCCGGCGTAAAATGTTCACGGTTCCCAAGATTTCGCGCAGTCGGTTGATCTGAAACATAAAATTCAAACGGATTCTTAAATAGCAATACATAAAGCAATTTCCATCGGCAGATTTCATTAAAAACAATTTTTTTACCGAAACGTCTGTTTGAACTCACATTCATTTTTCGACCCAAATTTTCGACATTTATAGTCTGATAAAAAAAAACTAGTTGAGTAAAAAAAAATCTCCCGATGGAAATGAGAAAAACTATCGCAAAACATTGTGTATAAATTTGAAGCAAATCGGTCCAGCCGTTCTCGAGATATTCTGGGAACCGTGAACCGTGTCCGCGAGGAACACATTTTTCGCCGGCCACGAGAACAGCGCTCCGAGGAAATCCGAGGGAATGAATTCCCTTAAAAAAATTTGTGAACATGCCTCAATGTAGATACTTTTAAATAAAAAAAAAACCCGATCAAATCGAATTAATGGTTTCCAAGATAAAAATTCCCGAATTTCATCTTTTTTTCTTGCGGTCTACTCAGATGTAAGCCCTTAATTTGCTTCTACAAGAAAATAATCCGTAAAAAAAATTAAAAAAATAATTCAATTGTCATATTTACCTGCTTGTTGTATGTTGATTATCACCCAACTATTTGGACCCGAAGGAATAGAAATGTTATGAGTATTTAACCATAACGGAATAACCGTATAATCCTTATAATAATTATACAAACTTATTGCAATTTTAATAACACATCCCTTATAATAAAGAGATGTGTTATTAAAATTGCAATAATCTTGTATAGTAAATGTAACAGGTATTTCCACGTTCTGATTCAGTGCGTTTTCAATAGAAACTTACGCGATGAAAGGATTGTACGACACCTTTAACACAGGATAATGCTTTAGTTGTGTCCATAAAAATAAATTTAAAGTTATATTTTTGTGAACATTTTATCGACAAAATTTGTAGCAGACACTTTCAAAATCTATTCTTGACAAATATGGCTATCTGAATTCTTTTCTCAATATTCTATGTAAATTACTTTCAAGAATTTATAGACAATCGTATAAATACATTTGCAAAGTTGTACCTTTAATGCAACGGGAAAGGAGTAATTGTGAATTAATTTCAGTAGTGCTGGCTTCCGACATAAGAGGCTTCATAATGGAATAAGTATCCAAACAAAGAGATTCTTGTTGGATCTGGACTACGAATAGATCCCATATCCGGAATTCTGGAAAAATCTAAAAACGAAAGTTTTGACAATTAATTTTGATGGATGGATATTTTAAATTCCATCCAATGTAAATTCCAAATGAAAGAAGAAGCCTCTAGTTTTACAAAGCTTTTTTTTTAATTACTTAATAACCAATTATTTTCTACAATATTATCGCAAGCACAAAATTTTCTTTAATATTAATTCCTTAACAATTTTTTCGCTAGATAAGTAAAACATAACTGAAACTAACAACATTGAAATCATTGCTTTTATTGTTTTTTTATATTATTTTAAATGCGAATAATGTGCGTGAGAAAGTAATTTTTTATACTATGTAAACGTTTTAACATTTTAAAGAAGTTGAACAATAAGCGTTCAAGTTGAACAACACACACGATACGAGAAGAACAATATACACGATGCAAGAAAATACAGATACAGTTATAACAATTTAAAAAACATTTAGAAAAATTTTTATAACTTTCATCATTATACAACACTATGTAACACAATATTCTTATTAATAACACATTGCAATGCTGCGTATAAGCCACTGATGCTGTACTTTCTGTTCAGGCCGTTTCATGTCCTGGCTATGAGAAGTGACATAATCATAAAATATTTTCTAATATCATGTGTGAATATATAATTATTGATATACGGTACAATATTGATATTGTAGCTATCAACGGTGATCCATGCAGCGTTGCAATTATTTTTTTCAATTTGACATATCGAATCATCATTACAAACTTAAATTTCTTACCATGTAAAGACTATCGATTAATTATAAAATAATCATTGATTGAATAATTATTAGTAAATGTTTATATAAAATGTCAACTTTATTAAATAATTTTACTAATAAAGAAATAATCAATCGCTCTGTAGTAATAGCAGACAAGTTCAATGTTGTAGCATGGGTATAACTTAATCGTTTATTTCGATTTTCAATATTTATTTTACTCTCTTATAATGTTTTGTTCTGAGGAAGACTAACAATAAAAGTACCCAGATAGCAATGTGTCTGGATTGTTGCTGGCATGTTGCCAACAACATAGTATATGTGTTGCTATCAGAATTGTGGCAACTGAGTCCACATTTGTCGGCAAGTTGATGCCTTCACGATATAACAATTTTGTATAGCAACTTGCCAGCAACTTGTTGGCAACTTATATGCTGCGGTCTAAAATCGTCTGATTCAAAATTCGAGCTGTTGCTGTTATATGTTGCTATAATAATTCATAGGATCACACAATGCTGTCATATTGCTAGCAACGCGAAGATGCTCTCTTGCCGACAAATTGCTGGCAATACCTATATCCAATGTTGTCTGCGCGTTGCTTCAAATATTAAATTACTCGAAATCAATTGAAGCAAATGTACGGCAAGTTGCCAGGATCATAAGCAATCATAGGTTTGCATGATTTTGCTCAGACACGCTTTACTATCTGGGTATATAATCGAAACTTCGACCGTTTGTACTACTGTTCGTTTAAATAAATTGTTCTTACATTAATTTAATATTCCTCTTTCTTGAGCTGACTTGGCTATCTAACGCGTATAATTTTAATGTTAATTTTATTAAATAAACATATATTTAATCAATATATTTCTGTTTTGTTCCGCATTGCATTTCGTGTAACTTAATTTAAAAAAAAGGAAACTCTCTGTTGATCTCGATAATTTTGAAGAGTATAATATTGACGAAACATAAATATATATTCGTCATGGTCGTTCTTTGAAATCATGTTTTAAATTTAAATATTGTTCAAATCGAGACACATAATAAAATTATGTTAGGATTAATAGCAATTCTTCCATAGCAATTATAACTATGGTTAGTTAATTTAGTATGGGGTTTTTGAGACATTTTTCCATCAGGGAAAGAAATCTAAAAAATGCAAGGAGAGGCGTAGATGAAAAAGTGGTTCAAAAATAGATGTATAAAATAACCGATGAAACGCGGTGACTTCCGTGACGCGTTGGTAGCGCCCCGGTGGCCTGGCGGCTCCAGGTTGGCGGCACTGCGCCAGTCCCGAGTACTCCGGAGTGCATTCGAGTGTCCGTACTCCGTACTGTCCCTGTCCGTCGTGCCGCGAGCGCGCAGTGGTGAGACACTGTGCGCGACAGTGCGTGCGTGCGTGCGCGTTCCGCCCGTGGTATCAGCAAAAATATGCAAAAATATGAGAAGCTCGAGAAAATAGGAGAAGGTGAGCTCTCCGAGGCTGGAGTCGTCGGGCGACGCGATTCGTCGTCGTCGTCGTCGTCGCCGTCGCCGTCGCCGTCGCCGTCGCCGTCGCCGTCGCCGTCGTTGTCGACGTCGCCCGCATCGTCCGGCGACGCGCCGCGGCTCCTCCCCCTCCCCCTCCTCGATGGTCCCCCTCGCTCTTTCTGTCAACACAACAATAAGTTCCGTGTGCTCGTACGTCGTACGCTACTAATTCTCGTCGACTCGGCTTTTCTTATTTTCCAGGCACTTATGGCACCGTGTTCAAAGCCAAGAATCGCGAGACACACGAAATCGTCGCTCTGAAGCGGGTGCGACTGGACGATGACGATGAAGTAGGTAGTGCTTGTGATCTGTCTTTCTCTTTCTTTCCGTCTTCTTTTTTTTCTTCTTCCCTCTCGTCCCCCCCTCCCCCCCCCCTCGTCCGCAATCCCCACCTGCTGTTTTGCCGCGACACCGGCGTTCCGATTAATCTAATTAATCGATCGCTCGCGCGCTTTATTTATAACGCGACGCTCGCCTCGTGTCGCGTCGAAAATAATCCCCACGACGAAGGCCGGCGGTGGTCTCCTTGATATCAAAACGTCTTATCGCTCCTGTGCTCTTTTACGTTACCCAAGGGTGTACCGTCGTCAGCACTACGGGAGATCTGTCTTCTGAAGGAACTCAAGCATAAGAATATAGTTCGTCTCTATGACGTGCTGCACAGCGACAAGAAGCTCACCTTGGTGTTCGAGCACTGCGATCAGGATCTCAAGAAATACTTCGACAGTCTAAATGGGGAGATTGACCTGGACGTCGTCAAGTCATTCCTGTAAGTCCGCTTTGCTTTCCGAGATGTCCGAATTTATCCCGCCGCGAGCGAGACTGACGCAAAAAAAAAAAAAAATTCACGCTCTTTCAGATATCAGTTGTTGAGAGGATTAGCGTTCTGCCACAGCAGAAATGTTCTGCACAGAGACCTCAAACCGCAGAACTTACTCATCAACAAGGTAAAGACGCAGCTATTAAGATTTTTACGTTTATGTTTAATGTATGTACATTTCATAGAGCGTTTTCTACTGGGTGCAAACTAGTACACACTGAGCAATTTTATTGTTCCAATGTGAAAATCAGTTCTACTGTGTTTAATTTCACAAATTTTTGTTAGTAGAAAACTAAGCACTGAAAATATGTGAACTGATTTTCACATTGGAACAATAAAATTGCACTTGCAGTGTGCACCAGTGTTGCACTAGTTTTTCCAATAGAAAACGTTATTCAAGATATTCTTTTATATATTTACACAAATATTTCCGTTCACGCAGAGAAAATTGTCTTACAACTGTATGTATCTTACGTTTGTGTATTGAATTAAATAGAGAATTATTTGCAGAACGGGGAGCTGAAGCTCGCTGATTTTGGACTAGCAAGGGCATTTGGTATCCCTGTAAAATGTTACTCGGCGGAGGTTGTTACGTTGTGGTACCGTCCCCCGGATGTTCTTTTCGGAGCGAAATTATATACAACGTCCATTGACATGTGGAGTGCGGGATGCATATTCGCCGGTAATTGTCCCGTGATTTTTTTTTCCTAAAGGATTTGAGATTTAAGATTTAAGTCAATCGTTGACAAGACTTTTTACAATTAGTATAACGCACAAATATTTAAAAATTTATTTAATTAAATTTAAGCTTTCGTTTTTCAAAACAAGCCCTTAATTTTTTACAGTTTATTGTTGGGAGATATAAAATAAAATATCGATATCTCTTGTCCCGATATGTTACAGAATTAGCGAACGCCGGCAGACCGCTCTTTCCTGGATCAGATGTAGATGATCAATTGAAAAGAATATTCAAAATGCTGGGCACACCGACTGAGGAGACGTGGCCAGATTTAACGACGCTTCCTGACTATAAACCATTCCCACAGTATCATCCCACGCAAGGACTCGCACAGGTTACACCCAAGCTCCCTTCAAGAGGCAAAGACTTACTCCAGGTAAATCGTCGTTTATTTTAAATCATTGAAACATAAATGCAGTTACTTAGCATTTCTGACGTATATAAAATATATTATCAACAATATGCGCAATCAAACTTTATGAAATTAATAAATCTATAATAATGTAACGACTTAACTTAAAAGAATACGAAATGAAAAAAATATAGGACTAGAGTGCAGATGATTTAAAATAGTATTAAAGTAATAGTATTTAAATATAATAAATGATAAAGAAAAAATAATTTAAATCGTGTACACACACACGCGCGCGCGTGCGCATGTGCATGTATATGTGTATAATATGTATACAAGAGAATTAAAATCTCAATGTTGCGATTCAAGCCATGATTTAAAAATATCGTGCACATAAAAATCTGAAAGGTAGAAAATGGTTTCTCTAAATCTCTCATTTTTTTGAAAATAGAATATCGAAAAATTATATAATAAAAAACAATCTTCTAAGACTGTAGACATTAACAAGCTCTTTTATCTCAAATTCCGTTATCGATTATATAATGTTCTGATTTCATAGAGATTATTAGTGTGTAATCCGGCTCTACGGCTGTCGGCGGAGGAGGCGATGGCACATCCGTACTTCAACGACTTGAACCCTGCCATAAAGAACGACCGATGCCAATAGCGAGTCATCCCTTTTAGCATAAACCGACCGAGAGCACATTACGGCGCGTTCGATGCGCAGCGACCAAAAAGTGGAAAGAAAAACGCTCTGGCAATGATCGTTTGTTAATATATATATATATATATATATATATATATATATATATATATATATATATATATGTATATATTACGCGCTCGGACGAGGCAATCGCCTCCCGCGACGAGAAGAAGACACCGACAAGTCTTGTCATTTTGAAAAGTGATAATAATGACAAGGAAGAATCGATAAATTGTTAATTTCACTCTCTGGCGGCAACCTCTTCGTATCGAAAGTAAAAAAAATTCTACGGTTGATGGAAAGAAAAGACGCGGCATTTCGTACGCTGTCGAAGTTGCGACTGATGAGTATGAGGATTTTACGCGAGTTTGAATAGGATATTAAGCGCGATTTATTTATTATTAAATTATTATATCAATAAATCGATATCTTAAATAAGCTTTAATTATTATTATCTTATCCCCCCTTTTCCCCTTATTATATTCACTTCTCTACATCGCGTCGAAGTGAAATCTGTGCGCTTCCTGGAGCTTCTCGATTTTGTCCTCTCTTCTCTCCTTCCAATACAAACCGAGAATCAAAGATGTGATCAAAGCGCAGGTGCCAGATAAGGCGGCCGCGCTCAGTAAGATTAACTTGCTGGGCGTGACGAATAGTTGGGCCTTCCATCTCGATGGTTCGGCAATCGGATTCGGTATCACGACCATCTGGGAATTCGGAATAATCTGCGGCCATTCTCGCGACTTGCCGCCAACCTGAAAAAGAAAAAATATATATTTTTAAATTATTCTTTAACGTCATTCGAAATTTCATTGAAGTCAAGTTACACCAATAATCAGAAGCAATTAATGTTGTATTAGTAATTAACTGTTATGTATGTGTATCATCTTAAATTATAATTCTACTTATAAAAGAAAAACGGAGCCTTTTTAATCTCACATCAATCTTGATTCCATATTGGTGTAATTAACGGCAGTTTTAAAAGACAAGCGCTTCTACAGTTTTTCACACGTACCCCTATCGTGAGAGCATCCACAAAATTGGGCGTTCTTCCCAGACCGAAGGTGGTGTACGGTAAGTTAAGAGAGAAATGTGCGCTCTGGGGTAACTGCGCAGCGATCGCGTTGCGAGGACTGCCATCCTGTGTGGTGGTTCTGTACGCGATCGACGGTCCCGGCAGATTGGTGCCGTAGGTTCTTTTCTTCTTGCCGAGCGAACCCGGTGAGATGGGATACATGCTGTTGGTGCGTCCAGTGAGCACCATCACCTTGACAAAATTAGCGTCGTAGTCCAAACTGTTCTTGAACGCCGCGGTGCGATAGGCGTTGTTCGTCTTATCGAATTCAACTAGGATCACGTCCAGGATGCCATCCTGGTAGAAGTCGTAAAATACTGCCATCGCGGTCTCGTTGTAAAACGGATTCAACGCCTGCCACTTAACGTCGAAGGTGCGATTGAAGCCGGCGCAGTTATCGCACGCCACGTTCTGCAATAAAAACGATTGCGCTTGTTTCGTAGACTGCAGAGTCGCTAGTAAATCCGGATAGCCATCCATGTTGAAGTCGCCGCCGCGCAGAGTGATAGTCTCCGTGTAACGATGACCATTGGGCTTCACGAAGCCCCACAAGACATTGTTGGGGTCACGGAAGTTTACACGCAGATTGTGCCAGCCGTTCAAGTACATCATTATCGTACAATTGGTACAATCCTGATCGAAGCACAGTGGCAGAAGGAGAGCCATCTTACCGGTCAGTTCGACGTCCAGATAGAGAGTCTGCCCGAATTCCCCTTTAAAATTTCTATCGACTGATATATTATATGGAAGGTCGATCTCATCGGAAAACTCGAATCCCTGTTCTGTGCCCAACCATATCTCGAAGGACTTTTTCGTGGTTACCACGAGATCCGATAGAAAGTCGCTGTTCAAATCCAGGAAAGCGTTTGAGTGCGGATTTCTCATGGGCTCCAGCGGCATCGAATTATCCTTGAGCATCTCTACGGCCCGTGGAGTTGTTCTATTCTCATTAAATATCCAGAACATCCTTTTGCCGTGCTTGTCCACCCCAAAGAGGTCGATTATCATGTCTTGATTGTAGTCCACCGCTAATGGCTGATCGTGCATCTCTATGAGGGGATTCCACTCATCGCTGCAGTTCAGATGGCCGTTCCCACCCCACAGTATGTGCGCATAAGTGAGCTTTTGCTCGCGGTTGAACGTCGTCACCAGGATATCCATGAAGACGTCGCCATCGAAGTCACCAGGTACCACACTGGTCACGTGATCCTTGAACGGGCAACTCAGATCCGGCTTAGGCCGCAGCAGAGGTTCTTGTTCAGCCGCCAAGAATATCTCCACCGTCTGGCCACCGTTGTGCAGCATGAACACATCTGTTAACTCGTCGGAATTGAAATCGCCGAACGCCGCTGGCATGCCGTCCAACACGTTCCCGAACACGGCGGGTGTTATGTCGCTGCATCTCGCCGCCGAGACGAGCGCGACAAGGTGAACAAACGTTCGAATCCGCAGCATCATTCACATCCCAATGAATAATCTGCAATAATTATATATCTTAAGAATACATAGTAACGGAATGTTACTTTGATGCAGCATTAAGGCATTTCATCTAACAATGTAATGGTGCAATTTTAAATGCATAAGTAATTCAACAAATAGATAATTGAATTCAAGTAATTGGACAAAAAAATAGAAAGATAAACTGGTCATATAGCGAAATTGCTGATATCAAGATCCATAAGTGGAACAGTTATCCAAAATATTTGTACATATTTTTGAAACATATAATTGGTGCCTTTGTATCAAGGTTTCTAGCACAGCTTTCTATATTGTAACAGTATTATTTGTTCCGTCTTCGAAAAAAATTATTTTAATGATATTAAATTAATGATGGCAACGATGTCAGAAGTGTTGTTAACTTGATTATGACAGATCAATGAAAAATTACTATTATTGGAGAGCATAGCGCTCTCATTGACAGTCCTCTCGAAATCAGGTTTTACGAGAGCAGTAAAATATAATACATTTACTTTATAATAACCGTTTCGGGCGTATAATCAACGTGAATTTCTAAAAATAATAATTTGCCTGCAGTTTTGTAATTTCAATGAGTAATAACACTAAGCAAATGACATCACTCTCATTTATCTGTGCACCTAACCTAGAAAATAATAATGGGGAACCGCGAATGAGCGCGGGTGACGGAATAAGACGTAGCCTTCTGCGATATTCGTTCACAAATTATGATAACCGAAGAATATGACGGGCTTGACAAATAAATATACCTGAGGAACGTACTACGCTACGCAACGCATTAGCTCACTGCGTGTCACTGTGTCCGACATATTTGACAGCCACAAATACATATGACATATGCGTAGCGCGAGCGCATATACATATATGGGAGATCCGGAGATGGGAGATGGGAGTCCTGTATACTACCGCCAGTATATCCATTTTCGAAATTTGGTACTACGTAGCCACGTTCATTTTCCGACACTGCCGATAAAATATCATTCTGGTGCGCGTCCGCGCTACATTTGTAGATATGACTTGTATATTAATAGTTGCTAGTTTAATCCATGAAATCATTTATGCCGTTTATGCGGTCCGATTTGAAATTAGAGGCATTTAGTTATGATTCAAATTACGAATATCAATTTCATGCGAGAGTAATAATTGGGAAAATTGATCCAATATGTGATCATTGTTAAGCAAAAAAGTTTAAAACTTAAGCACCTAGAATGTGTTCTTCATGTGGAAAAGTTAAACTACCGTTTTTAAATCAACCCGACACACTCCTTATGTTTGTCCACAATAAGGATATTGAAACACAAATAAAGTCGTTTTAAGAAAAATGACTCCCGGTCGAGGCCCGGGTAACCAGCTAGTATATATATATATATATATATATATATATATATATATATATATATATATATATATATATATATCACAGAGATGCATATTTGTAATATTGATAATGCGTGTAGAATATGCATAGAATAATGTCATTTTTCTGTTATATATATATTATATATAACAGATTAAACAAATTAATTTGAGCATATTTAAATTTGCATAATAATAATTAAATATTAACCGTTGAGGAAAAATTATAAGTTTACAGTTTTCTTTACTCTTATTTAATTTTTTTATATTTATGTATTGTATAACGTATATGTATTGTTGCTCAACAGAATTGTAGGAAAGTGATGATCGATACCAATAACACGCTCCAATCGTTATGTATTCCCCGCGACACATCGTCTGATATTTGACTTCAGATATAAACGCTGTGAAGAGAGAATCTTTATTTGATATTGACACAGTTTTCAGTAGGCCGACCGGCCGATGGTAGCAGTAACCATCATCCACATATTCTTAATTGTGCAAGCGCGCTCTGTTTGAATAATAAAAACTGCTTGATAATTATTATTGTTCAAATACGTGTGCCAAATGTCTTGACAATGCTAAATAGACTTGCCATTTATAGTTCTATCATATATACTTTATTTCATATCGAATATTATGATATCGTAATATTCAATATGAAATAAAGTACCTATATGTATAGAACTATAAAAAGTCTATTCAAGCATTGGTATTAATATTAATGATACTAATATTATTATAAATAAAATCATAAGAAATATTATATTAAATAAATATTCAAAGTAAAAATATTCAATTCAACACATATGTACATAAGTAAAGAAAATACAAATTTTATTTATTTTAAAATATAAAAATACATTGATATATAATCGATAAATTACACATTGATAAAGAAATATATTTACATTTACAAATACAAATACAATATTGAGTAGTAATATTAATTTCGATGATGCTGTACTCGTTAAAGAAAAACAATGATTAAAAATAAATAAGAATTCTTATACTACGTACTACCAGTTGTACTAGTTACGTGGATTTTTATGGTTAACCCTTAAAGTGCATACGTTTTTTCGGTTTCTTCTAAGTGCATACGTGAGTCTGTCACGTTCAACACTATTCTTCCCTATTTTGAAGTATTTCAAGAAATCTAAAAAATTTATAGAACATCTGTCTACATTGTAGTTGACGATTTTATAGTCATTTTGATAAACATCGTTTATTTAATATCTTCTGACATGCTTGCAAGTTTACAGTTACAAGTAGATATCACTTTGGCTCGGACGCCGTAAACCCACGTATGCACCTTAAGAGTTAAATATATAGGTACATACATAATTGGTAAACCTGAACATTTTTTATTTAATTATGTAGTTTCAATTTTTGAAAAAATGTTCGTAATATTTTGCACCATGTTAGGTTGCTTAATAATAAATAAGGTTTCAAACAATTTTGTATACATTTCTTTCTATACAGTAGAAATAGAGAACTTGGAATATGCAAATATATTTTCTGTTAATACAGAAATTACCATATTATTTAAAGTGTTTAAATCACTACTTTCTCTAAAAGTATTTTACACATTTCATATATATATGCTTTAGCACAAGACAGCGTTTTAATAAATATCCACAAATATACGTAAATGCATTTTCTTCAGTTACATTGACACATTACAATATTCGTAAATAGTTATTTGTGCAACAAGTGCTGTAAGATGAAAATTCCCGGGTGCGGAGTTGACGCACGAGCCGAAGGCGAGTGCGGTCACCGCACCCGGGAATTTTCATCTTTACGCACGACTTGCATACCCTATTTTATGTTGCAAGTGCGTGGAAAGTGGTCCATCACGCACGCGTAGCGTGCGCAATGGGCCACTTTCCATGCACGTGTGACATAATATCTATTTATGTCACACGTGCGTGGAAAGTGGCACATTCCGCACGCGACGCGTGCGGGATGGACCACTTTCCACGCACTTGCAACATAAAATAGGGTGTGCAACACGTGCGTGAAGTTGAAAATTCTCGGGTGCGGTGACCGCACTCGCCTTCGACTCGTGCGTCAACTCCGCACCCGTGAATTTTCATCTTCCAGCACTTGTTGCACAAATAACTATTCTATATTAACGGAAATATTTGTTATCAATAGATGTCTGAATTTCAAACATATCCGTTTCGTGTTTCAAATATGTATGATGCATTAATAAATATATAAAATATTGAAATAAAAAGAGCCAATAACTGAGCAACGAAAAATGTTAAATAATTACTTACTTAACATATTTAATAAGTAATTATTTAACATCTTTCGTTGCTCGGTTATTGGTCCTTTTTATTTCAATTTTTTTATACATACGAGCGGATTCATTCTTTTATATAAAATATTTTTTATTATTATTTTCAAAGTACTACTTAATTTCCAATACTGATATGTAAAAATTCAAACAGCTTTACAAAATTAGAATTTATATTTGAGGTAACACATAAACTTTTATAAACCAATATTTCTTAAGCCTATTATAGTTTCATGTAAAATATTTAATAAACAAGAACTATCAAACGTAGAATTTAAAAAAATATGCCAATGGCATATCTTTTCTAAAAATGACGTATAGCTCTATAACTATATAGTATTATAACCACATTTCATGCAAGTGTATATAAATGTTGTTCAATATACATGTTATTTAACCCCATATCTTGAAAATCTAAAACTTTATCTCTTGTTGAATCACAAAGTAAATGTGTTTTTAAAAACATTTCGTCCAAACATAAAATACAATATTTATCAATTTCTCTCAGTGTTTAGTTTTAATTTTTAATATTTAGTTTTTTAATTTTTAGTTTTAATTAATAATATTTTAAATGCTACATTTTGAATGCCTGGAGTTAGATAAAAGGTATGTGTAAGTCGTTCTTATGTTCTAGGATTAGGCAGGCAAAATAATTTAAAAGCGCTAAATTTTGATAAGCTCTAGGAATAGAGAAATATAAAGGCAATGTTGTTTGAAAATAGGACTATATTTTCTGCCTTTGGCATTTACTTAAAACAGATGTGTTCGCGCTTTCAAAAAATTTGCTGTTGCTCGTGAAAAAATTTATCTACTGCCTTTATGTAATATTCATATTTACTTCCGCATCATCTTTCATCTTTAACATAAATTCTAATTTTTTTATCTTTCCTTCAATTTACTTTAATTTCTTTCGAATTTGACATTTCCTTAGAGACGTTGTTAATAATGTCAACGATATTTGAGCGTTTATGTATTTTTCTTTCTACTAGATATTGATGTATGGTAATGTATTTTGCAATTATAACATTTTATAAGTGGCAAACGCTATTCCTATAAGACGTTTCGGGGTAACCCAATTTATTTATATGTTTATATATATGTATATTATACGTGTATATACATACTTGAAGAATTATTATTTCCTTATCTATATATTTCCTTATCTCTATAATACTCTATATATGTATGTTATATTATACGTGTATATACATACTTGAAGAATTATTATTTCCTTATCTAGTAATTAGTCTTCCAAGGAAATCGTAATATTTGCATTTGTATTTGTCGATGTTTCTGTGTATTATATTATTTAGTAAATATATAATATTCAAACCTACAATAGTCAACAAATTATGAAATAATGAAAATAATACTATAAAAATTACAAATAATATACAGGGTGTTCAAAAAAGTACCAAATTTTAGGAGCATGTAGTACTCGTCATAATAAACTGAAAAGTTTTAATTTCTGCTGGGGCTTCTTCTGGACGGTCTGTGCACGAGACAGTTCTTGCCGCACATATACTGTGCAATGTCGCGAAACATCTCGGGCAAATAGAATTATACTGTAATTCGCGCAATCGTTTCGACTATCCCTAAATATCCAAATATCTGGTGGTGGATGCATGACAGTGTCGATACGAAATCCGTTGTTCTTTGGGGATGCATTCCTTCCACTGTCCCTTTGCCGGCGTTTTTTTTTAGTCAAAGTTGTGACAGCACATGCTTGAACAGTCGGCCGCACTTTATCTTGAAGTCCGGTACTTTCTGGGGTGCAGTCTTCGTGGAGTGCTATACATACATTTAGTATCATGCACTTTATAGTTTGGTAACGGCGTGGATCACAAGTTGACGTGACAGGCCATCTTGTTTAGTGTCCTTCCGGCACTTCAATTCGAAATTATATTGCTGGAGTTCGAAGGACCAACGCCCCAACCAGGGACTTCAGCATTTGGAGTCATCGTAAAGATTGATTATCGGTGATAATGGTAAAATGGTATCCCTCTAGGTAGCCACGCATCTACTTTATGCCCCAGACGACGCGCGCCAAATACTCCAGTCCAGATAATTACGTTCGGCCTTATTGAGGGTGCGACTTGTATGCGATCATCCGCTCTCCTTCCGGGATGTATTGTGTCAAGACGGCCACCAATCCTGTTGGATATCTGTCTGTATATAAGAATGAACTGCCGCGTGAAGTGGGGACATATTAGTACCGGTGATGGTCACAGGGTTTAGTTGATCGAACGCGATCTGTTCGGCGATTTCCTAGGTTCATGTGGCCTGTTTACGTGTAAGTGCGATCACCGGGACGTAGATGATGGCGAATCTTTCGGTAAGTCGGCAATACCAAGATGCCACACGCAGGAACTGTCGTATGTTTACTATGTTTTGCCGTACGTTCTGTGGGACGGACTAATTTGTGATGGACCTAATCTTCTCAGGTCGATTCGGATGTTCTCCTCACAGTAAATAAGGTATCCGAGACAGTTAATGCGATTGACACAGAAGCGGCACTTGTCGGGATTGAGTCAGAGGCGCGCTTTTCGGAGACAGTGGAATATTTCTTGTAATACGCAGAGGCATTCGTCGAAGATTCGGCTAACGATGATATCTAGGCAGATAAACACGTTGAGTTCCAGTTCTGGTCCGAATACGGTGTCTAATAGGCGTTGGAACATTGTGGGGGCGAAGTGCAGTCCGAACGGCATGACCGTGAATTGCATCAGGCTTTTGCCCGCATGATAAACGCGGTAATCTTTCTGCTTTTCGAAGATAAAGGCACTTGCCAATATCCGTTTTTCAAGTCCAGCATTGAAAGACACCAAGTTCCCCGCAACTTATCGAGTGTTGCGAAGATCCGTAACGAGGGATATGCATTTATTTTTGTGACTTCGTTGACCCGTCGAAAGTCGATAAAAAATCGAGACTTTCCATCCTTCTTTCCGTCTTAACGATAACTACTTGCATTGACTTTACTCAATAATTGCTACTTTATTAAACATTATAGACAAAAATAGATCAATACTTTTTGACTCAATTTTTCATAAGGAATATTGTTGTGTAAATAGTAAGCACGAAGTAAGTGACACCCTGTATATTATTATGAGTAAAAGTTTTGACCATGTTACATACATCTGTATTACACTGTTTTCGAAAGCACAAAAATTAGAGTTTGTAATAAATTATAATAAAATAAATATATACATAATGTAATAAATATGTAATATAATAATTATTGCAGAGCACTTGATTAACTGTGCCTATAACATCGCCCTTGTTCCTAATTCCGCACCCTACAATATTGAGAGTATTACGTGTTACATTCGCAAGTACATACATTCGCTTAGTGCAGAGCAGTGGAAGCTGTTGAACAACGCTCCTTTGGACGATCTTTTGTTTTATTTCAGTCAGAACTGTGATATAAAAAGTGGAGTGTGAGTTCATATTATAGTTTCAAAGAGATTTCGAAATTTTGCAACAGATGTCTTTCGTTATTAATACAGCAAAAAAGATATATGTACCAAGAACGAATTTCTGTTATAAAAACATGTGATATTGTGTCTAATTTCATTCCTAAATTAGAGATATTTGTTGCTAACCATTATTGTGATGCTTTAATCATTATGTTCCTTCCTTGTGATATTCCTAAATTCCGACCTTTAGGGATGTTTATTATACCATTTTTCTTAACAGGTCTGCCTTTAGAATACTTCTGACGCTTTCTCAGCCTTCTGTCCAATGAGTAAAAAGATCTTTTTTGAGAGTAAATCGGCCAGTCGCGATGCTGACTACATCACCCCACTTTGTAGTCCGTGAAATCCCATGGGCTTGCTTAATCGTTAAAAGGCGATATCTTTACCAACCTTACGTGCTCTATTTTGAGTTGTTTCTATTTCCAGCATAAATTGTGTGTCATAATTGTATTTTTAATATCGCACTTTATAATTAATAAAAATATGTGTAAGGGTGCGAAATTAGGAACACTTTTTTTCGATGTCATTAAATGCTACTTTTTTTGTTTTCCTTCAAAAAAAGATAGTTTAAGTGAATTTTGAACATATTCATGCCATGGAGATCTTATAACGATAATCCTAGAATAAAATGATGCGGTTTAGTTATATTCTTGTTATAGGAGTTTTAAGTCAAAATTTTGGTTTTTAAAAATAGTGTGCGATATTAGGCACAGTTCTCCTAATATGCATAAAAAATACGACAAAAATTATTTTTCTACAAGATTAATAAGCTGATCTGCATTATCCGATATATACAACTACATGACCTCTTTGAAATTTACGTTTAAAAATATTGATATAACATTAAACTTATTATAAATAAACGTAATTTGATAGGAATACTTTATCACAAACATTTAACATTACAACTCAGTGAAAACTGAGTTCAGTTATCTTTAATAATTAATTGTTAATAGTCAAATTATCTTTAAAAAAAAGGCTTTTAGGATATTCCTCACAATACCCGCGCACTTCCTCTATAGCGTTTTAACAACATACGGTGATTTTTAAGACTGCACAAACGCGAAAGAAAGAATTATCAATTCTTTTTATCATGGCCGCAATCAAATCAGGTTTGCAACAGACGTTGCCGCTCGTCCTGATATTCTCTAAATCCTATACGTTATTAATTATAATGCACCACACTTGCAAGCTGACTATATATCCATCGCATAGGCAGGGCTGCACACGCTGGAGCTAAATATTATATATTATTTTTTTATTACACCTCAAAATAAGAAAAGACTTGCACTTTCAGACAAAACATGAGAACAAAATATTGATTATAATGCGCAATTTAAAAAACGCATTCGTAAGAAGACCATTAAACGGCCAAGTGGACTGGAAACTAAATATGGTAAGAAAGAGACCAATACTTTCAAAGAGAGAAAAGCAAAACGCTACAAAAGGTATTTAACACTTTTATTTTAAAAAATTCTAAATAACATGTAAAAAAGTGGTTGTACTAGACAGAACTAAGTCTAATAGCAAATGAAGAATTAATAGGTTTTATAAATCAATTAACAGGAAAAATATTATCATACTTAAAAATTTTTCGTTTCTTGGACGTATCTCATAACACCTCCAATAGTTTTTATATTAAAGAAATTGTTGCATAACTTAGGGTTTAGAGCAACTATTAAGATGTAAACAGTGGTGCATAGTCTTCCTCATAATAGTCAAAACAATTAAAGGAAAGCAGAATCAATAACATGACGATAAGATAAAGATATTTCCCCCTCTAACTCTATTTTTTATAACAAACCACTGACTCAATTTAATTAAAATAATTAACTTAGGTTACATATAAATAATTCAACAGCATTAATTAAAGTTTTAAGCTTTTAACATCGCTCTCTGTATTGACATCTTGTGATCTTGTTAATATTAATCTGGCGTTTTAAGCATTTCTAATAATTTATTCGCAACATTCTTGTGTCTATTTAGCTGTAGCAAAACGTAGCTGTACAATAACGTATTTCTTGGATTATTACGAACATTTGTTACAACTACAAACTCACCTGGTTTTATCGCTTATAATTTGCTGATCATTTCAACATTACCATTTTTTGCATCTCTAAACATTTCTGCAACTAGTTTCAGTAAGTTATAAACATTTTGATCCCTAGAAAGATCAATAGGTGTTTTATCTTCATTATTTTTAATGTTATAAATTACACCTTGCTTCAATAAGGACTGGATAATATTCAAAAAATCATTTTTGACTACAACATAGAAGCGATGTAGCACCATTAACAGCGGTTTCAGCACTGATAAAATTGTTTAATTTATCATGACTTACGTGTAATAAACTTCAAAAATTTTTTTGAAACCTTTAGAAGTAGCGGTGTGTAATGGTGTATTACCTTTATTAGTAACTTGAGTAACATCGGCCTTTATTTAGTAAGATGGTCACAATACTTGCCTGTCCACTGCTAACAGCGTAATGTAATGGTATTCTTCCATCAATGTCTTTATCATTTGCATCCATCTTCTAATAGGTGCTGAACAGCTTGTATATCACCATTATTAGCAATCCCAGGTAGCAGGATGACGTCTAAAGACGTCTTAATGACGTTTTATTGACAATTAGAGATGTCATTAAGACGTTATTAATACGTCATTTGACGTCACTCTGCTACATGGAAACTGGGAATGTTATGATGTCCTTCTGCAGATACAGTAGAATATCTCGCGGTTCGTAGCCTGTAAACTTAAATATATAATTAATATTTTTTACCTTGTTTAAAATATCCAAAACAGTGGGATGACTTGGATCAAAAACAGTGTAGATTTGACCAAAACTTTCTCTATAGGCTCTAAGTGCATCAATCAATTTAAATTCAGCAAAAAATACATTTGAAATACAGTATTGAGTATTCAAGGTTTCACGGTGATTTTCTCCCAAAACTTTTTTCCTTAAAACTAAAACCTTTTGAAAAGCCGTCAGGACTTCATAATAATTTTTTTGTTTGCCGTGTATTACAGCAATGTTATGTAATGTTTCCAAAGTTCTCACATGATCAATACCTAAAACCACTTTCTTCCTCTCGTAAACATCTTTAAAAATGGTCAATGCCTCTTCGAGCTCACCCTGGTTAGCCAGTATCACCGCTATATTTTTTTGAATACACAAAACTGTTGGGTCATCTGCATTTAACTTTTTTTTATTTTTTTCAAAAACTGTTTTATTGATATTTAACGCTTCTTCGTGTTTGCCTTGTTCCTCTAATATCACTGTCATGTGAAAGTAAGTTATTAAAGTATCTAAACCCAGGTAGCAAGCACTCGTCATTTTGACGTCAATTGACGTCAAAAGACTTCAAAATGACAGACTTTTGACGTCAATTGATGTCAAAATGACGAGTGCTTGCTACCTGGGAATGATTTAGCCCTAATATTTCTTTTTGCTTTGGATTAAACTTCTTGATAAATATTAAAAGCTTCTTTATTCCTTCTTTGTCTATACAGCACTAAAGCAATTTTACTTCTTGTACTTAAAGTATTCTTGTCATTCAAACCCAATATTTCTTTCTATTCCTGGAAAATTTCTTCAAATGTATTTAAAGCTTCTTGGTAAGCCCCTTGTGCGTATATGATATATTACCTATGTATGTCTGAATATCTAAAGTGCCAGGATTATCTGATCCTAGTATTTCTTTTCTTTTTTTAAATACGCTTTTGAAAATACATAAGGCCCTTTGATAATCGTCTTGATAAGAAAGCTCTAAACCTTTATTAATCTGAGCGGATACACCATCTTGTGATACCTCTTTTACTGTTCGACTTCTGAAGAGTCATTACGTTTTACAGCCACAATTTCTCAGTGTTGATTCTAATAAATCGATAACGGTTTTGTCATTAGATGTTTCTAACGATCTCATGAAAAGCTCGTCAACGGCGTTATAAACTGCGCCATTTTTTGATAAAACTTTAATAAAGTCTCTATAACCGAGTTTAACAACAATATTCATAGGAGTTAAGCCATTAACATCTTTAGCATTAACGTCAGCGCCTTGTGCTATCAAATACTTCGCAACTTTTAATTGATCATTTTCTGCAGCATAGTGTAATAATGTCCATTTATCTGCATCAGGTTCATTAAAACTGAACCCCTTACTAAGGAAAAACTCTACAGTATCTTTATAGAAGAACTGCTGATGACAAAAGTTTAATGCTTTCTTCATTAACTTCAACTCCATTTGATATAAGGACTTTAACGACTTCTTTGTAATTATAATTTATAGCAGAAAGCAATGGTGTTATGCCGTAATTTCTTCTGACATTAACATTGGCTCCATTTGCTGCCAGAATTTCAACGATTTTTTTATGACCTGCTGTCACAGCTATATGTAACGATGTACTACCGTTATTAGTTATTGCATCAACCTTAGCTTTTTCTTTTATTAACCTCAGCTTTATTTTTTATTAGAACATCAATAACGTTTTTGTAGCCGTTTAGAGCAGCTTGATGCAATGGTGTGCTATCGTTATCAGCTTTTACATTAACCTCAGCTTTTTTGTCTATTAGAAGATCAATAATGTTTTTGTGGCCTTCCAGAGCAGCTGTATGTAGTGGTGTTACATTATTATTAGTTTTGGCATTAGTTTCTGCTCCTTTTTCTATTAAAAGCTCAGAAATTTCTTTATGACCACCATCTACTGAGCAGTGTAGTGGTGTAGCGTTATTTTGAGCTTTAGCATGAATGTCAACACCATGGTTCAGTAGAGCAACAACTATTCCTCGATGACCATACAGGGCAGCAAGATGCAACGGAGTTATACTGGTAACAGTGGCAATACTAGCGTCGGCATTTTTTTTAAGTAGAGTTTTAACAATTTTTTCGTGTCCAATATTGCTGCATAGATCAAAGGTGTATTATTATTAATTTTGTTAACAGCATTAACATTAGCTTTGTTCTCCAATAGAATGTCAACTATCTTTTCGGAACCGTTTTCTGCTGCACAGTGTAATGGTGTAGAACCATTTATGCCGCTAGCGTTAACATTAGCTCCGTTTTTTATTAAAGCACGTACTACTTCCAAATGGCCGTTTAATGCGGCTAAATGTAATGGTGTCCAATCTTTATTTATAACGTTAACGTTTGCCTCATTTTCAAGCAAGACTTCAACTAACTGTAGATAACCTCTCTGTGCAGCTGCGTGCAATGGGGTTGAGTTACCTATAATTTCGTTAAGCATTTTATAAGCATTTTTAGTTTTTTCCAATAAAATCTTAGCAACATCAATATGATGATTCACTATTGCATGGTGTAAAGGTGAAAAACCAATTTTATCTTGAGCAATAATATTAGCTTTATTTTTTAATAAAACTTCAACAATATCCTTGTGACCTTTTTGAGCAGCAACATGTAGTGGCGTTTTGCGACTATTATCTAAATCATGAACATGTAAACCTTTCTTTATAAAAAATTCTACAATATCTTTCCTTCCATGCTCAGCAGCAATATGTAATGCGCTTTGACCATTAATATCTTTCACATTAACGCTTAAATTTTGATCAAGAATATGTTTTATAACTTCAGGGCTGGATCCCTTAGCAGCAAAATGTAACGTGGTCCATAAATTAATACTTCTAGCATTAATATCTGCACCTTTTTTGAGACAATCCTTGAAGTTGTCTGGCTTTCCTTCTTCCAAAGCAGCAAACATTCTTTCCTGATTAGTAATGGTATCTAAGTCTTGAGAGTATTTCTCTCCCAAATTGAAAGAATTATCATTTACTAACTCATCAACTCTTTCTTTGCTTTTTATATCTTTCTCGTCAATTTTTTCTTCGCTTCTTATATTTTCTTTAGTAAGTTTTTTAGCGTTCAAAACAACTGCTATTAAAGGATCAGTTAACAATATATTAACTAAGGCATTATCATAAGCTAAATGATTACGTAAACATTTTCCAATTAATAAAGGAGTGTTAGCATCTAAAAAGAGTAGATTATTTTGCTTTATTAAGTTATGCTTTAAGATATCTAAAATTGACATTATATCCAGAACAAGCATTTCAACTACTGCTTGCAATTTTTTATCACTATTATACAAAGGTAATTTTTCAATTAATCGGCCGTTCAATGCGTTATGGCTTAAAATATTTTCCAGTTCAGATAGATTTTCAGATAGTTTTAGTGCAAGCTGTTTATTATATTCTTCTTTTGTTATATTGTAAGTATTTTCTGGTATAGAAGTAGACGATTCTTTTTCATTCAGTTTTTCCCTGAATTTCTTAATCCATTTTATGTCACTTAATTCAAATTCCAAAATATAAAAAAAAATTTCGTAAATTAATTTATCCAGATTGTTATATTGAATTCTTGGCTCAATACTACGATGAATTTCTGTGAACAACTTAGCAATTTCTTTAAGGCTATTAGGTTTTGTTTTTATAATCATATTCTTTAATATTCTATTAGCAAGAAATTTAATTCCACTAATAACGTTGTTTTCAATCTTAAATTTTTCACTCAAATTGATTAGGTCTTCTATTAAATTATGTCCTGTGATATAATCAGTTCTGATAGTTTCTGATTGAATTCCTGCACAATTGATTATTTTATTAATTTTATTAAACAGCTCCTTTTCATAATTTGTCTTGTCAGTTATATTATCGCTTAATTCTTTAATGAGTTTCTCAAGTTTCTCGTATTCCATCATTTTAAAATCTGCCGATATCATTTCATCCAATTTAACATTATTTAATATTTCAGCAATTTCTTTTATATCACTTAAGCTTTCACTATCAGCAATTCTTTTTAGAAGCATTTTAAGCGTTTTAATTTTTTTACTATAAAGAATATCAGTAATTACAATATCGATTTTTTTAATATCATTTTGAACACCAGCAAAAAAACTAACATCTGTATTTTTCTCAATTTCTATTCTCTTGGAGAGTGAATGAGCATGTGATAGTGAATTACGTAAATCTATAATTACTTTTCTTGTATTTTTTGGTAACGATAATAGCAAAAGCTCACTTGTAGTATTAGATAACTTAGGGGATTCTAAATTGTTTTTTAAATGTTCACCGATAATTTGTAAAACCCTTGTAATAATTAACTGTCCTTCCCTTTTTCTCCCGACTGCTGCCAACCTTCGGTTGGCGAAGACGAGGGAGTATGCGTTTCACCGGGGCCAAATCTTTGTTATCTTAGTTCTCGATAACTACAACATACTTTGATATGTGCTTCCGTATATAAGTTTCTTATTGATCAAGCAAGGTTTATAGCGTATAATTATCATTAATCGTTGTGTTAAATAAAAAGCGAAAAAATATATTGCATTTATATGTTCTCTTATTGGCTATCGACTGAGTTACAGAGGAATTTGATTAACCAATGACATGCATCCGCATGGGGAATTTTACTGATTTCTAGTTGCCTCTATGGGAACCGGCAGAACGTACAGATTTTTTATTCATTGCTGCACGCTCATTGGATAACGCGCGTCGTGCACGACGTTATCGCGCACGCTGGTCTACTCTATTGCTCACATGTCATATTTGGCCGATAGTTAAAAGTTAAGTTTGTTTATACAGGTTTAATCTGTACAAAATTAAATAAAAATATAAGAAATAGTGTGATAAACAGTAATACACTGCCTAATACAAGTTTGTTTATCGAATTATTTCCTTGGAAATACCATGTGGTATCAAGTAATTCTTAATATGTATATACAGGGTGTACCGTAAAGACCGGATCAACGCTTAAGGGTAGGTTCTTGAGATCATTCTAAGACGAAAATCCTAATACTAAAATGTTGAGGCTATAATAGTTTTTGAATTATAAGCATTTATAGTTAGCGAATCAGATCGCCTAAAGTTGGCGCGCTCAGGTGTGGTACAACGCGAAGTGCTAAAGGCGAAAGCTGACTGTCGCCCCTCTTGTTAATATCGATATACAAATTACATATGCGAAGATAAGATTGTCTTTATTGATATTCTCCGATTAACTTGATTCTCCGATTAAACTCACTCTGCATCTCTTTCTAACTATCCCCCTAGAAAGAGACGAAGAGTGAGTTTAATCGGAGAATCTAGGGAGAATCACGTTAATCGGAGACTGTGATACCGGCCCTAAGTGTGTATACATACAGGGTGTCTAGTAATAAGCGGATCACTGCTCGTGGGCAGCTAGAGCGGGTAAAACTAAATCGAAAAGTCTTTTACTATTTTGTAAGTATTTCAATAATTAATGAGAAAATAATTAATAAATATACGCGAATCAGGATGCGTTCGTGCGATTCGACGAGAAGGAGCAGTCCAATGTTTACGTTGCGTTGCTAGGCCGCGGCGAGACATTGAGAGGACCGCTATGTGTATAACAAAAATTATAAAAACCATACATGAATGACACTCATATTGCCTTTATTGGTTGTAAAGCACTCCTCTCATAATCTTTCACTATGCACATAGTAATGTAAACGTTGAGCTGCTCCTTCTCGTCAAATCGTGCGGATGCACACTGATTAATTCTCTTATCTTTATTAATTAATTTCTCATTAATTATTGAGAAACTTACAGTACGATAAAGGACATTTTGGTTCAGTTTAATTCGCTCCTCCTGTCCACGAGAAGTGGTCCGCTTATTACCTGACACCCTGTATATACATGTTTATATAATTATAAATTTAAAATTATATATAAATAAAAATGATTAAAAATGCCAAGAAGATAGAGAAAATTACTTGTCATAATTGATCTCATATTGAGTATAAGATTTAGATTATGCCTAGTACATTTTCAACTATTTATATATTATAAAATATGCTTCTATACATAGCATAGAAATATATATACTGCTTTTAAAAGTATGAAATAAATAAATAATTAAAATCCCGCAACTGCAGCAAAAAATTAAGTAAACAAAAATATAATAAAAAACAAAAAAATAAAAACTAAAAATTAATTAGTAAAAAAACAGGCTAACAAAACTAAAAATTAAAAACTTAAAAAATGTAAAACAAAAAAATAAAAACTAAAAATTAATTAGTAAAAAACAGGTTAACAAAACTAAAAATTAAAAACTTAAAAAATTTAATTAAAAACAAAAATTATAATAAGAAACAAAATATAAAAAACAAGAACTTAAAAAAATTAATTGGTAAAAAAAGTTAGTTTAAAAAAAAAATAGACTCCCGACTGCTGCCTAAAGTAAGTTAAACTATAATAAAAAAACAAAAAATTAAAAAAATTAAACGGTAAAAAAGACAGGTTTAAAAAGTTTGAAATAATAATAAATAAAAAACATTTTAAAAAGTTAAAAAAAAAAAAAAAATATAAAAAGGTAAAATTTTCTAAAAATTTAATACATATATAATAAAAAACTTTATTTTTACGTTATAATTAATTGCACATTTAAAAAAAGCTGTCGGGAGACGTCACGCCAAATTTTATACTTATTTGGCACATATATTGTACTTTATGTATATTTGTACATGTACATACACAGCCACATAACTCGCGCACGTATATTTAGTATTAATGTTGTAAAATAGAAATAAATATATGATTGAGAATTAATAGATTTGGCGTGACGTCTTCCGACAGCTCTTTTTAAATGTGCAATTAATTATAACGTAAAAATAAAGTTTTTTATTATATATGTATTAAATTTTTAGAAAATTTTACCTTTTCATATTTTTTATTTTTTTTTAACTTTTTAAAATGTTTTTTATTTATTATTATTTCAAACTTTTTAAACCTGTCTTTTTTACCGTTTAATTTTTTTAATTTTTTGTTTTTTTATTATAGTTCTTACTTTAGGCAGCAGTCGGGAGTCTATTTTTTTTTAAACTAACCTTTTTTTTTTTAGAATCAGCCGATAACGCCAACTTTATATTATCACTTATTTTCATTAAAGAATGGATAAAATAATAATTAATTTGTTGATAATCATTATACAACTCTTTAAATTGAGGATCTCTGCTAATCTCTACAACAACTTCCTCGCGTTTTAAATTTGGAAGTTTATTAATGTTCACACTTTCTTCTTCATTTTCTTTAAGTTTTTTTGCAAAACTTTCTAAGTAATTTAATATTATGCTTTTATTCAATGTAGCATTATAAAATAGATTAATTTCTTCTCGTTTTGTATGAGAGGAAATAAAACTGACTAAACAAAACTCCATTTCTTCCCAAGGTAATCTATCATAGGTTGATTTCAACTGTCGCTTTAATATATGAATATTTTTTGCGATACATTTTGCTACAAATAAAAACCTTTTATCTACTTTTTCCGTGTTTGAGTAATATTTCTTTAGCAAGCTAATGTTTTTAAGTGTTAATTCATTGCGATCTCTGATGTTATCATCATCAAGACAACTCTTTATATTCTGATCTTGTCGAGAAATATTAGAGAAAAAACGGATGTTTATTAACTTATTTTGAACAAAAATTTCCATTTCGTCTGACACTGGTACATCTCTTAACTTTAATTCTTTATAAGCTCTCGAAAGGATTATATCCAATTTTCCTAAATGAACAGCAAAATATTTACCTGGCCATTTATTAATAAGTGTATCAAGAAGATCAATATTGCATGAACGTATAGCATAATAAAACGCATTATGGCATGTTTCATCTTCATCATCTAGTAATATAGCGTTTCGTCCAATAACAACAGACAAATTATTTAGAATTCTACTATCACTATCAAATAGATACTCTAAAATTTTTACTTTATTATGTTTACAAGCTAAGATAATTAAATTAGTGCTTCTAACAGGGTTGCTGGCATTATCATAATAATTTCTCAAAGTTATTTGATCTTTTGCATTACTTATATTGTCAATTAAATTGCTTAGTTTTTGTAAGCTATCAATATTACTCTCTGATACTACCTTTTCGAGTTCAGTTAGAACTTGGGGACAAAGTTCTAACTCTCTTGGTTGTTTCACCATATTTTTTGTTTTCTCTCATAAGTTCCTCTTCAAATTTTCTATAAAGTAGGTGATAGTTGAAAAAAATTAGTTTGTGTGTGTGTGTGTGTATGTGTGTGTGTACACGTACTCCGCTAACAATAAAATACAGTTGTTCTAGTAGTAGGATGATAAAATTTATTTAATATGGCAAGAATAAAGAAATATTTACTTTCTATATGTCTAAATAAGCTAAGAACAATAAAAACTAATATAAGGTTTTTAGATAATGGAAGCGATATAGAGAAAGGTCAACAATAAACACAAGAATAGATTTGCCAGTAATGTTCTATTGACCTGCAATATGCTGAGAGATGTAAATTTGTTGTATATTTTTTGGAATGGAAAATTTTAATTATTTAAGTTCATGTTTTTCTAAGCTAATGTTGTGACCGAATCACATTATAAATAATAATTACTGATTATAAATAATAAACACTCGTTATATGGTTGCCACTTGATTTCACCGCCAAAAAGGATTCCTCTGATTGATAATCTTTTCTTCTTTTGTTACAGATACCGACGTCACGGAAACTGGGTACTCGCTCCACCAGAATCTAATCCCGAACGACTGTTCTCAGTAATAGATATAAGTATTCCCCACAGTAGTCATTTCTTCACAATAGAGAACTGTTAATAATTCACACTTTCAGATATTAACACGACACCCGCAATAGCAGTGCGGTGCGAAAGGAGGAGAAGTTCGGACGACTTGTACTCTTGTGTACACCGCGCGCGCGCGCGTATTCACTTAAAAAGAAGTATTGTGTTATCTTTCACTTGCTCATACAGTCACCACATTCGCATGCGCACACTCAAACGTTTTGTATGACTCACGTAATACTAATCGAAAGTGTTTCACTATGTCACGTAATATCGTAATGCCAACGCAATATTGTAACAAACACCCGTAATTAATTGGATATAAGTTGGTAATGATGATTACACGTTGTGTAAAAAATCTCGCACCTCGGTACTAATTGTTTTTCCCGGCAAGTGACCTTTATTTGTTCTCAATCACAATCTCTATTGCGTGTTCTTATAGTAACTCATACGTGTCACGCGCCTACAGATTAAATGTCACAACGTTAAAAAAAAAACGCCTTGCAATCTATCCGTTACGACGCGACGCGACGTTCTCCCGGCAATAGACCTATATTGTATTTAATTATAGTTATATGAACGCCTTATGACTCGTCCGCACGCTGCGATGTTATCAGCAAGTAATAAGCAGAGACTGGATCGCGGACGCGGTGCCGTTTTCTCCCCTCCAAGCGCGTGTTAGCAGTCTAGCACTAGAGTACAGAAGTAACGTTCACGTATATAATGTTCTGCTGCATAAATTAAATTTTCACATGCAGGTAATTTTATCTATCAGCTTCTTTAGAGATGTTTGGAAGTTCTGAAGCGTGAATTCAGCGAGCTTAAAACAGTAATGGCAGATCAGTTAATGTATATCAAGGAGGATCTTTCTTATATTATTACTGCACCATTATACGTTTTACGATTTTATTGTAATAAGGTAAAGATACTAAAAGATACTAAACTAAATGATAAAACTTATGAAGCAATATCACAATGTTGGCATGTTATTTTAATGTATGATATATATTGCGATTAGGCACGAGGAAAGAGCGAGCCTCTGTTTATCACATTTGACATTCACGATGATATTCGTGTTGTGTACGATGCTTCTGTCGAAACCGAGAAACCACATGTCGGAAAAGTTTTACTTAGGTATTTATCATATTACTTGGCGCCTTTTTTACCTTTTTTTTAAAAAGATAATTTTGTTGTGATTGGAGTAAAAAAGCAGAGCCAAGTTTTGTACGAAATTTTTTTTGAGATACAAACATACGACATCGGTTTTTTTTTAGGTACAAAGATATCTCATCGGTTTTTTTTAGGTACAAAGATACCTCATCGGTTTTTTTGAAATAACCACTTTCTTCGAGCTAACGTGTACTTGGCGCCTTTTTTTTACCTTTTTTTTAAAAAGGTAATTTTGTTGTGATAATAATTACTGCACCTAGCGTAGATTGCATTTTCACAATTTTACTGTGCTCCACGCAGAATGCGTTTTCACAATTTTACTGCGCTCCGCGCAGAATGTATTTTCATAATAATCACTGCGCTCCGCGTAGAATGCATTTTTACAATACTACTGCGCCCTGCGCAGAATGCATTTTTACAGTAATCACTGCGCTTTGCGCAGAATGCATTTTAACTTTACTCATTTCTTCGTGCGACAAATTTTTTTTTGTTTTCTCCTCTAAATTTATTTACCATGATTTCAATGTTATTTCAATGTTTTTCATTATTTTTATGTAGATCTAGATATTTATTTCTCCGTCTTTTCTTTTTATTGTTTGTCTTTTTGCTTTAATTATATATTTGGAATTACGGATTGGCAACTTTTTTTTCGTTTTGGGTCTAATATAATTTCGGTATTATTTAATTTTTATATAATTGCCTCTGTTTTTAGATTTTATTTTCTGTCCTGTAGGTAGACATTATTGTGGCTAATTTTTTTTATTGTTAATTTTAATGGTATTTACAGTGTGAATATGCAGTGTGAATATGCAACATAAATATTGTCATTATGTTATTGTCGTTGTTTTTATTCTTCCGGGAAGGGTAATAATATTTTCTCTTCTATGATTCTCAGACAATGTCTACGCATTTTTGGCATATCTGTTGAATATTTTTTATTTGATGGATTTTCTCCCAATGCTATTGATACTGCAAATGCTGCTGCAAATATTCCACACGACGTAAGATCTGGCTGCTTGGTTACTTTTTCAAATATTATATTATTTTGTTCCAGATTAGGGTAACGTTTTTCAATGTATTTTTGTTCAAATAATGTTAGATCGTAATAATAATGAGTATCAAAATACAAACTATCATATATATGAAGCATTAAACCATCATAGTAAATACAGTGCCAGTGGTTACCGCAATGCTGACCTCCGACAATCTGAACATCGGAAGTAAAGATCGGTTCAATCCAATGTAACTTCATTATGAAAAGAACATCAACACGAGAAAATGTAGTATATCTTTCTATTATCATCATAATTTCATTTAAAGGTCGATCATCTAACCACGAATTTTCTTCTAACACGTTCTCTTCAATTGTTTGTGGCAGTGGATAAATAAGATTATCCATGTTGAAATCATTATTTCCAATTTTGACCATATCTTGAGCAATCATAGCAGTGGTAACTGCTGTTTTCATCGGCGAAATGTCACATTTTAATGTTTTGTTATTTTCATTAATGACATTGAATGTTGTAATGTCCTTCTGCAGATACAGTAGAATATCTCGCGGTTCGTAGCCTGTAAACTTAAATATATAATTAATATTTTTTATTTTGTTTAAAATATCCAAAACAGCGGGATGACTTGGTCCAAAAACAGCTTTGATTTGATCAAAACTTTCTCTATAGGCTCTAAATGCATCAAGCAATTTAAATTCAGCAAAAAGTACATTTGCAATACAGTATTGAGTATTCAAGGTTTCAGGGTGATTTTCTCCCAAAACTTTTTTTCTTTTATCTAAAACCTCTTGAAAAGCTTTCAAGGCTTCATAATAATTGTTTTGCTTGTAGAATATTAGACCAATGCCATGCAACGCTGTCAAAGTACTACAGTGATTAATACCTAAAACTGCTTTCTTCCTCTTGTAAACATCTTTAAAAATTGTCAATGCCTCTTCAAGCTCACTCTGGTTAGTCAGTATCACCGCTATATTTTCTTGAATACACAAAACTGCATGATCATCTGCATTTAATTTTTTTTTACTTTTTTCAAAGACTGTTCTATTGATATTAAACGCTTCTTCGTGTTTGCCATGTTCCTCTAATACCATTGCCATGTAAAAGTAAGTTTTGAAAGTATCTAAATGATTTGGCCCTAATATTTTTTTTTTGCTTTGAATAAACTTCTTGATAAATATTAAGAGCTTCTTCATTCCTTCCCTGTCTATGCAGCATTAAAGCAACTTCACTTCTTGTACTTAAAGTATTCTTGTCATTCAAACCCAATATTTCTGTCTGTTTCTGGAAAATTTCTTCAAATGTATTTAAAGCTTCTTGGTAAGCCCCTTGTGCGTATGATACATTACCTATATATGTCTGAATATCTAAAGAGCCAGGATTATCTGGTCCTAGTATTTCTTTTCTTTTTTTATATGCCCTTTTGAAGAAATTTAAGGCCCTTTGATAATTGCCTCGATAAAAACGTCTTAAACCTTTATTAATCTGATTGGATACATTATCTTGTGATACCTCTTTTAACTGTTCGACTTCTGAAAAGTTATTATGCACTGCAGCAACTACTAGCGTTTTGTGCTCTTCATTACGAGCATTCATTATTGCTTTTACTGTATCAATATCCTTTATCTTGTTAACATCATTAATAACTCGAGAATCATTATTTTTAATATTTTCAAATGAGTCACGCAGTAATTGAAATAAGCGAGTAATACTTTCATCTATAGTAAAATTTGTTTTACCATCAGAAACTGCATTATATACTGCACTATTAGATAATAGGAGCTTTACAATTTCTAAGCGACGGAATTTAGCAGCATAATGTAGAGGGGTAAATCCATTAGCATCTCTGGCGTTAACGACAGCCCCCGCTTTAATGTAATTCTCAACTTTTGAAGAGTCATTACGTTTTACAGCCTCAAACAATTTCCCAGTTAATGTTAATAGATTGATAACGTTACTGTCATTAGATATTTCTAACGGTTTTTTATCAGAATTGTCAACGGCGTTATAAACTGCGCCATTTTTTAATAAAACTTTAATAAAGTCTTTATAACCGTGATTAGCAGCAATATGCATAGGAGTTAAGCCATTAACATCTTTAGCATTAACGTCAGCGCCTTGTTCTATCAAATACTTCGCAACATCTAATTGACCATTTGCTGCAGCATAGTGTAGTAATGTCTTATTAGCTGCATCAAGTTCATTAATACTTAACTCCCTACTAAGGAAAAATTCTACAGTATCTTTATAACCTTCTGTCGCTGCAATGTGTATAGGTTTTGAACCAAAGGCATCTATAGCATTAACATTAGATCCCTTATCATCTACTAGATATTTTACCATCCCTAAATTATTTTCTTGCAATAAAGCATAATGCAATATCGTCCAATCACCATTACCTTTAGCATTTATATTTATTTTTTCGTAGTCCTGCAGTAGTAACATTTTAACCACTTCTAAATGACCATGTGCCACTGCTAATTCTAGAGGTGTCGTATTCACATGATTCTTAACATCAATATTTGCTTTATTATCAAGTAAAACTTTTACAACATTACCATGACCATGGATTGCAGCTATATGTAATGGTGTAAGATTTTCGTCAGATTTAACATTAAAGTTAGCTTTATTTGCTATTAAAATCTCAACAATTTCCTGATAACCCCTCTGTGCTGCAAAACATAATGGTGTAAAATTATCAAAAGTTGCATCAACATCAACTTCTTTTGTTATTAGAACGTTCACTATATCTTTATGACCTCTAGTAGCAGCCAAACATAATAGCTCAGCACTTTCAGGACCTTTCATATTAATACAGGCTTTGTTTTCTAACAAAATTTCTATAATATCTGTGTATCCAGCAAAAACTGCCGGTGACAAAAGTTCAATGCCTTCTTCATTAACTTTAACTTCATTTGATATAAGGACTTTAACGATTTCTTTGTGATTATATTTTATAGCAGAAAGCAATGGTGTCATGTTGTTATTACTTCTGACATTAACATTGGCTCCATTTGCTGCCAGAATTTCAACGATTTCTTTATGACCTGCTGTCACGGCTATATGTAACGGTGTACTACCGTTATTAGTTATTGCATCAACCTTAGCTTTCTTTTTTATTAGAAGGTCAACAACGTTTTTGTGACCTTTCAGAGCAGCTAGATGCAACGGTGTACTACCGTACTTAGCTATTGCATCAACCTTAGCTCCTTTTCTTATTAGAAAATTAACAATGTCTTTGTGGCCTTCCACAGCAGCTATATGCAATGGTGTAATACTGTCATGAGTTTTAGCATTAACCTCAGCTTCATTTTTTATTAGAACATCAATAATGTTTTTGTAGCCTTTTAGAGCAGCTTGATGCAATGGTGTGCTATCGTTATCAGCTTTTACATTAACCTCAGCTTTTTTGTCTATTAGAAGATCAATAATGTTTTTGTGGCCTTCCAGAGCAGCTGTATGTAGTGGTGTTACATTATTATTAGTTTTGGCATTAATTTCTGCTCCTTTTTCTATTAAAAGCTCAGAAATTTCTTTATGACCACCATCTACTGAGCAGTGTAGTGGTGTAGCGTTATTTTGAGCTTTAGCATGAATGTCAACACCATGGTTTAGTAGAGCAACAACTATTCCTCGATGACCATACAGGGCAGCAAGATGCAACGGAGTTATACTTGTAACAGTGGCAATACTAGCGTCGGCATTTTTTTTAAGTAGAGTTTTAACAATTTCTTTGTGTCCAAATATTGTTGCATAGATCAAAGGTGTATTATTATTAATTTTGTTAACAGCATTAACATTAGCTTTGTTCTCCAATAGAATGTCAACTATCTTCTCGGAACCGTTTTCTGCTGCACAGTGTAATGGTGTAGAACCATTTTTGCCGTTAGCGTTAACATTAGCTCCGTTTTTTATTAAAGCACGTACTACTTCCAAATGGCCGTTTAATGCGGCTAAATGTAATGGTGTCCAATCTTTATTTATAACGTTAACGTTTGCCTCATTTTCAAGCAAGACTTCAACTAACTGTAGATAACCTCTCTGTGCAGCTGCGTGCAATGGGGTTGAGTTACCTATAATTTCGTTAAGCATTTTATAAGCATTTTTAGTTTCTTCCAATAAAATCTTAGTAACACCTATATGATTATTCATTATTGCATGATGTAAAGGTGAAAGACCAATTTTATCTCGGGCAATAGTATGTGCTTTATTATTATTTAATAAAACTACAACAGTATTCTCGTGACCGTTTTGAGCAGCAACATGTAAAGGCGTTTTGCCACTATTATCTAAATCATCAATATATAAATCTTCCTTTATAAAAAATTCTACAATATTATTCCTTCCATGCTCAGCAGCAATATGTAATGGGCTTTGACCATTAATATCTTTCACATTAACGCTTAAATTTTGATCAAGAATAAATTTTATAACTTCAGGACTGGATCCCTTAGCAGCAAAATGTAACGTGGTCCATGAACTAACACTTCTAGCATTAATATCTGCTCCTTTTTTTAGACAATCCTTTAAGCTTTCTAGATTTCCTTTTTCCAAAGCAGTAATCATTTTTTCCTGATTAGTAATGATATCTAGGTCTTGATCGTATTTCTTTCTCAACCTGCAAGAATCATCGCTTACTAACTTGCCAATTTTTTTCTTGTTTTTTATTATATTTTCTTTAGTAAGTTTTTTAGCGTTCAAAATAACTGCTATTAAAGGATCAAATAACAATATATTAACTAAGGCATTATCATGAGCTAAATGATTACGTAAAGATTTTCCAATTAATAAAGGAGTGTTAGCATCTAAAAAGAGTAAATTATTTTGCTTTATTAAGTTATGCTTTAAGATATCTAAAATTGACATTATATCCAGAACAAGCATTTCAACTACTGCTTGCAATTTTTTATCACTATTATACAAAGGTAATTTTTCAATTAATCGGCCACTCAATGCGTTATGGCTTAAAATATTTTCCAGTTCAGATAGATTTTCAGATAGTTTTAGTGCAAGCTGTTTATTATATTCTTCTTTTGTTATATTGTAAGTATTTTCTGGTATAGAAGTAGACGATTCTTTTTCATTCAACTTTTCCCTGAATTTCTTAATCCATTTTATGTCACTTAATTCAAATTCCAAAATATAAAAAAAAATTTTGTAAATTAATTTATCCAGATTGTCATACCGAATTCTTCGCTCAATATTACAATAAATATCTATGAGCAACTCAGCAATTTTTATAAGGCTATTAGGCTTTGTTTTTATAGTCATATTCTCTAATATCCTATTAGCAATACATTTAATTCCACTAATAACGTTATTTTCAATCTTATTGTTAAATTTTTCACTTAAATTGATTAAGCCTTTTATTAAATTATGTCCTGTGATATAATCAATTTTGATATTTTCTGATTGAGTTCCTGCACAATTGATTATGTCATTAATTTCATTAAATAATTCTAATAATTTCTTTTCATAATCCATCTTGTCAGTTATATTATCGCTTAATTCTTTAATGAGTTTTACAAGTTTCTCGTATTCCATCATTTTAAAATCTGCCGATATCATTTTGTCCAATTCAGCATTACTAAATATTTTAGCAATTTCTTTTATTTCACCTAAGCTTTCACTATCAACAATTCTTTTTAGAAGCATTTTAAGCGTTTTAATTTTTTTATTATAAAGAATATCAGTAATTACAATATCGATTTTTTTAATATCATTTTGAACACCAGCAAAAAAACTAACGTCTGTATTTTTCTCGATTTCTATTCTCTTGGAGAGTGAATGAGCATGTGATAGTGAATTACGTAAATCTATAATTACTTTTCTTGTATTTTTTGGTAACGATAATAACAAAAGCCCACTTGTAGTATTAGATAACTTAGGGGATTCTAAAGTGTTTTTTAAATGCTCACCGATAACTTGTAAAACCCTTATAATAATTAACTGTCCTTCCCTCTCTTTAGAATCAGCCGATAACGCCAACTTTATGTAATCACTTATTTTCATTAAAGAATAAATATCCCTAATTTGTTGATAATCGTTATACAATTCTTTAAATTGAGAACAACTGTTAATAATCTTTTCAACAACTTCCTCGCGTTTTAAATTTGGAAGTTTATTAATGTTCACACTTTCTTTTTCATTTTCTTTAAGTCTTTTTGCGAAGCTTTCTAAGTAACTTAATATTTTGCTCTTATTTAATGTAGCATTATAAAATAGATTAATTTCTTCTCGTTTTGTGTGAGAGGAAACAAAACTGACTAAACAAAACTCCATTTCTTCCCAAGGTAATCTATCATAGGTTGATTTCAACTGCCGCTTTAATATATGAATATTTTTTGCGATAAATTTTGCTACAAATAAAAGCCTTTCATCTACTTTTTCCGTGTTTGAGTAATCTTCCTTTAGCAATCTAATGTTGTGAAGTGTTAATTCAATTCGTTCTCTGATATTATTAAGACAATTTTTCACTTTCTGATTTTGTCGAGAAGTATTAGAGAAGAAACGGAGGTTTTCTAACTTATTTTGAACAAAAAATTCCATTTTGTCTGACAATGGTACATCTTTTAACTTTAATTCTTCATAAGCTCTTGAAAGGATTTCATCCAATTTTCCTAAATTATCAGTAAAATAATTATCTGGCCATTTACTAATGAGTGTATCAAGAAGCTCAACATTGCACGAACGTATGGCGTAATAAAACGCATTATGGCATGTTTCATCTTTATCATCTGCTAATATAGTGTTTCTTTTAATAACAACAGACAGATTATTCAGAATTCTACTATCACTATCAAATAAATACTCTAAAATTTTTACTTTATCATGTTTACAGGCTAAGATAATTAAATTAGTGCTTCTAATGGGGTTGCTGGCATTATCATAATAATTTCTCAAAGTTATTTGATCTTCTGCATCACTTATATTGTCAATTAAATTGCTTAGTTTTTTTAATCTATCAATATTATCTTCTGATAATACCTGTTCGAGTTCAATTAGAACTTGGGGATAAAGTTCTAACTCTCTTGGTTGTTTCATCATATTTTTTGTTTTCTCTTATAAGTTCCTCTTCAAATTGTCTATAAAGTAGGTGATAGTTGAAAAAAAATTAGTTTGTTTTGTTTTGTGTGTGTGTGTGTATGTGTGTGTGTACACGTACTCTGCTAACAATAAAATACAGTTATTCTAGTAGTAGGATGATAAAATTTATTTAATATGGCAAGAATAAAGAAATCTTTTCTTTCTATATGTCTAAATAAGCTAAAAACAATAAAAGCTAACATAACAGGTTTTTAGATAATGGAAGCGATATAGAGAAAGGTCAACCACAGGTACAAGAATAGATTTGCCAGTAATGTTCTATTGACCTGGAATATGCTGAGAGATGTAAATTTGTTTTATATTTTTTGGAATGGAAAATTTAAATTATTTAAGTTTGTGTTTTTCTAAGCTAATGTTGTGACCGAATCACATTATAAATAATAATTACTAATTATGAATAATAAACACTCGTTATATGGTTGCCACTTGATTTCACCGCCAAGAAGGATTCCTCTGATTGATAATCTTTTCTTCTTTTGTTACAGGTATCGACGTCACGAGAACCGAGTGGGTACTCGCTCCATCAGGGTCTAATCCCGAACGAGTATCGACTGTTCTCAGTAATAGGTAAGTATTCCCCACAGTAGTTATTTCCTCACAATAGAGAACTGTTAATAATTCACACTTTCAGATATTAACACCCGCAATAGCAGTGCGGTGCGAAAGGAGGAGAAGTTCGGACGACTTGTCACTGTACACCGTATTCACTTAAAAAAAAAAGTATTGTGAGTTTTCTCTCACTTGCTCGTACAGTCACTACACTCGCATGCGCACACTCAAACGTTTCGTATGACTCACGTAATACTAATCGGAAATGTTTCACAATGTCGCGTAATATCGTAATGTCAACGCAATATTGTAACGAACACCCGTAATTAATTCGATATAAGTCGGTAATGATTATTACACGTTGTGTAAAAAATCTCGCACCTCGGTACTAGTTGTTTTTCTCGGCAAGTGATCTTTATTTGTTCTCAATCACAATCTCTATTGCATGTTCTTATAGTAACTCATACGTGTCACGCGCCTACAGATTAAGTGTCAGAACGTTTAAAAAAAACGCCTTGCAATCTATCCGTTACGACGCGACCCGACGTTCTCCCGGCAATAGACCTATATTGAATTTAATTACAAAGTTAATTCGCTTTCCAATTAACGTATTAAGGGGATGCTGGAGTAGTAGCAATTACCGACATTTTTTTGTTGACACTTAACTTTGAATTGGCTTTACGGAATTGAAAAAACTTTTTTACAGAATTAAAGTAGGGGAGACCGGGGCTAGACCGCTAACGGGGTAAATCCGCAAAATCAAATATCTCGGAACCTGTATATTGTGCGAACTCGCTATTAACATTGTAAACGCTGCTTATGGTATCCATGTGACCAACGGAGTTTCGGCAGGTTACCTGCCGTGTTATGATTTTTACGAGGGCAAACGTGTTTTCGGAAGGTGAAAGTGAAATTTTCTGCGCGTGGAAATTTTGTAATATCTTGAATATTATTGTATCACCGAATCTCAAAGTAAGTGATTATAAAGAGTAATGCATGCTGAACACAAATCCAGTGTAGTTTTTTCATTATCGTTGATGTCTAATATTTCGTGGGCGATCAAACCTGAAACTTATGTTTGGGGCTTATCCGCTAGTGAGCACCCGGGGCTGGTCCGCTAGTCTCGTCACTGTGGCGCGCCGGGCGCACGACTTCAGCTCACGGCGATTTCAGGTTAGGTTTCCCTCGAGCGGCGTGATTCTGTCTTCCCTTGCACGTGCGTCAGTTGTATAGGAGGGAAATGGTACGCACGTATCGTCGCAAAACGACTCCCGTCGACAAGGAGCAACTCAAGAAGGCAGTTCTTGCGGTGAGAAAAGATAAAATGAGCGTTTCCGCAGCCGCAAAACAATTAAGAGGCCAGCCCAAAAAAAATGCCACACAAACAGAACCGCAGCCTTCGACGAGCAGTGGGCGTAAATCGAAATCAAAGAAGCAGCAGCGGTCGGATTCTGACGAAGACTTGGATAATACGTGCTGCGTGTGTTCAAAGAAGTTGACAAGCAGAGCATATGGGAAACAGTGCATTGCGTGCGAGCGTAGGGCACACAACACATGCGTGCGCTTGTCAGGATCTGTATTCACGTGCCTTGATTGTTTTATGGAATAGATAAAACAATTATTTTTTAATGTTTCGCATAAAAATTTGAAATAAATTTTTATTTTTCTCTTAAAAAACAATTATTAAAATGTATCCTATCATTTTTCAGGATTAGATGTACGTATATGTATTGAAAATGCAGTGTAACGGATTTACCCCGGGGGGGTAACGGTTCAACCCCGGCATTTTTGAGATTTCAATTTTTGCACCGTTGTCGTTTTTGCTCTATACCGGTTAAACAAAGCGACGTAGATAAAAATTTCCTGTATAAATTTTGTAGCTAAAGGTTCACTCTTTACAGTGGTATACCAATTTTAACTTAAATTATTTATTTTGTTGTTAAAAATCGGCACCGAAAAAAAACTAGCGGTCTAGCCCCGGTCTCCCCTACGCATAAAAACGAAGGGCGCTAGCGTTGATTTTACATCAAAAACGAAAAAAAATAATAAAATTATATGTATGACGTGACAACATTTAAAAATTTAGACTTTGTACGTATAAAATAAGCATACAGCGCTCTCGGAATTGCAAAAAAGAACAATGTTGTGCTTTCAGAAATGAGTTTAAAAGCTTTAGTATAAGAGAAAATTGTCGTTGAAAATCTCATATGTATGTATGCGTGCGGAGTAGTATTGCGTGTAGCGAGAGATGACGCAACAATCGAACAAGGACAGATGCCTCTCGTTAGACAAGGGCAGATATAGACCGATAATATAGAAAATGATAGAAAACGAATTAGAACGGAATTAAAAATGTTCGACATCGAGGAAGTTCGGCCGTCGCTCCAGCATCCCCTTAAGACGTAATAGCGTCACTCGGGGCTGTTTCAGTGTTACGCGCTGTCGCAAGACACTGCATCTATCAATAAGACTTACGTCCGCTTGCTGTGACTGCTCTCGGGCAAATAACTTTTATTATTTAATTGCTTATTCACAATTACTTTTACACCTTACTAACTCACATACGTAATACGCGCGGTTGCGGGTAATGTACCAGAATTATAGTTATACGAACGCCTTATGACTCGTCCGCACGCTACGACGTTGTATCAGCAAGTGATAAGAATTTCGCGAGCACACACATCAAAGCAAAGTCGACTAACATCCGTTATACGCTTGACACTTGATTCGACAAACTTTGAGAAGTGGAGAAGGACAGACATATGATCTGCAGTCTCTTTCTCTTTCGAGCTATAAAGGTGTGTGATTTCGAATCTCGAGAATCTCAAGTCTCGAGTTGATAAAAGTTGACGCGTCACGACGTTATTTATTTTTAATTTATTAATTCTCTTTCTACCAGAGTTTGATATATTTCCAAGTATGCTGTTATAAAATTGAAATTTATAAATATAAAAGCTATAAATATAATTAAATAAATATTTATAAATATAAACATTGAAATTTAAAAATGTAATGTATAAAAATCCACTCTTGACCAATACGCATAAAAAAAACACATTAACTTGTAGAGGACAGGAGGATTATTTTTAGGCTCTACGGGGGTCGTTTATTTTTTGTAGTATAACATTTCAACACATATATAGAAGTTATAAACAAAAATCATAAAAAGTCATGAAAAAACTTACACGTCCTGTAAAGATTAAGCAAATTGATTTTAGTATATTTAAATTTGCATAAGTGCCCGTCTACAATAGGTGTTTTAAGCCCTAAGCCCTAAGAAATTGACCAATCACAGTCAATTATTCTCCTCAAATTCAACTGTGATTGAACAATTTCTTAAGGCTTAGGGCTTAAAACACCTATTGTAGACGGGTACTAATGCAAATAATAATTAAATATTAACCGTTGAGGAAAAATTATAGTTTACAGTTTTTTTACTCTTATTTAATTTATTTTATATTTATATATTATAGCATAACGTACATGTATTCTTGCCCAACAGAATTGTAGGAAAGTGATGGTCGATACCTACCGATAACACGCTCCAATCGCTAGATATTCCCCGCAACATATCTGATATTTGACTTCAGATATAAACGCTGTGAACAGAGAATCTTTATTTGATATTGACACAGTTTTCAGTAGGCCGACCGGCCGAAGATAGCAGTTTAGCAGTGTCTTTGATCTTTGGAATAACCATCATCCGCATGTTCTTAATTGTGCGAGCGCGCTTTATTTGAATGATAAAAACTGCTTGATAATTATTATTGTTCAAATACGTGTGCCAAATGTCTTGACAGTGCTAAATAGACTTGCCATTTACAGTTCTATCATATATACTTTATTGAATATTATGATATCGTAATATTCAATATGAAATAAAGTATATATAATAGAACTATAAATGACAAGTCTATTCCAGCATTGGTATTAATATTAATGATATTAATATTATTATAAATAAAATCATAAGAAATCTTATATTAATTAAATTTTCAAAGCAAAAATATTCAATTCAACACATATGTACATAAGTAAAGAAGATACAAAGTTTATTTATTTTAAAATATAAAAATACATTGATACATAATCGATAAATTACACATTGATAAAGCAATATATTTACATTTACAAATGCAAATACAATATTGAGTAGTAATATTAATTTCGATAATGCTGTACTCGTTAAAGAAAAACAATGATAAAAAATAAATAAGATTTCTTATACTACGTACTACCAGTTAAAATGTATTAGTTACGTGGATATTTATAGTTAATTCTTAAAGTGCATACGTTTTTTCGGTACCTTCTAAGTGCATACGTGAGTCTGTCACGTTCAACACTATCTTTCCCTACTTGAAAGTATTTCAAAAAATCTAAAAAAATTCATAAAACATCTGTCTACATTATAATTGACGATTTTATAGTCATTTTGATAAACATCGTTTATTTAATATCTTCTGACAAGCTTGCAAGTTTACAGTTACGAGTAGATATCACTTTGACGCGGACGCCGTAGACCCACGTATGCACCTTAAAAGTTAAATATATAGATACATACACAATTTTGGTAATGAACATTTTTTATTTAATTATGTAGTTTTAATTTTTGAAAAAATGTATGTAATATTTTGCACCATGTTAGGTTGCTTAATAATAAATAAGGTTTCAAACAATTTTGTATACATTTCTTTCTATACAGTAGAAATAGAGAACTTGGAATATGCACTTGGCCAAATATATTTTCTGTTAATACAGAAATTACCATATTATTTAAAGTGTTTAAATCACTACTTTCTCTAAAAGTACTTTTCACAACACCTCCACGGAAAGTTCGACTTTCCATGCCTGTAGAGAGGGGCGAAAGTGACCAATTTCACGCCAGGGCGGCATAGCGGGCGGAAAGTACTTTCCTCCCTATAGGGAGGAAAATAAGCCTGGCATGAAATTGGCCACTCTCGCCTCTCTCTAGGCATGAAAGTCGAACTTTCCGTAAAGATATTGTGAAAAATATCGTGTGCACCTCGGGGCGAAAGCTTTTTCAGACTCGTGTGATTTGCTGCCCTCACCATCGGCTCGGGCGGCAAACTTCACACTCGTCTGAAAAACGCTACTTTCACCCCTTGGTGCACAATATATTATTACACATTTCACATATATATGCTTTAGCACAAGACAGCGTTTTAATAAATATCCACAAATATACGTAAATGCATTTTCTTCAGTTACATTGACACATTACAATATTCGTAAATATCTATTTCTATATTAACGGAAATATTTGTTATCAATAGATGTCTGAATTTCAAACATATCCGTTTCGTGTTTCAAATATGTATGATGCATTAATAAATATATAAAATATTGAAATAAAAAGAGCCAATAACTGAGCAACGAAAAATGTTAAATAATTACTTACTTAACATATTTAATAAGTAATTATTTAACATCTTTCGTTGCTCGGTTATTGGTCCTTTTTATTTCAATTTTTTTATACATACGAGCGGATTCATTCTTTTATATAAAATATTTTTTATTATTATTTTCAAAGTACTACTTAATTTCCAATACTGATATGTAAAAATTCAAACAGCTTTACAAAATTAGAATTTATATTTGAGGTAACACATAAACTTTTATAAACCAATATTTCTTAAGCCTATTATAGTCTCATGTAAAATATTTAATAAACAAGAACCATCAAACGTAGAATTTCAAAAAATATGCCAATGGCATATCTTTTCTAAAAATCGCGTATAGCTTTATAACTATATAGCATTGTAACCACATTTCATGCAAGTGTATATAAATGTTGTTCAATATACATGTTATCTAACCCCATATCTTGAAAATCTACAACTCTTGTTGAATCACAAAGTAAATGTGTTTTCAAAAACATTTCGTCCGAACATAAAATACAATATTTATCAATTTCTTTCAGTGTTTATTACCCAGCAACACAGTAATCACCGAGTGCGTAATTTGATAGCAAATTGTCGCCAAGATGGCAACAAATTCGGAATTTGTTGCCATCTTGGCGACAATTTGCTATCAAATTACGCACTCGGTGATTACTGTGTTTGCTAGGTAGTTTTAATTTATAATATTTTAAATGCTACATTTTGAATGTCTGGAGTTAGATAAAAGATATGTGTAATTCGTTCTTATGTTCTAGGATTAGGCAGGCAAAATAATTTAAAAGCGCTAAATTTTGATAAGCTCTAGGAATAGATAAATTAAAGGCAATGTTGTTTGAAAATAGGACTATATTTTCTGCCTTTGGCATTTACTTAAAACAGATATGTTTGCGCTTTCAAAAAATTTGCTGTTGCTCGTGAAAAAATTTATCTACTGCCTTTATCTAATATTCATATTTACTTCCGCATCATCTTTCATCTTTAACATAAATTCTAATTTTTTTTATCTTTCCTTCAATTTATTTTAATTTCTTTCGAATTTGACATTTCCTTAGTGACATTGTTAATAATGTCAACAATACTTGAATGTTTATGTATTTTTCTTTCTTCTAGATATTGATGTATGGTAATAATGTATTTTGCAATTATAACATTTTATAAGTAGCAAACGCTATTTTTATAAGAGGTTTATATATATGTATATTATACGTGTATATACATACTTGAGGAATTATTATTTTCTTATCTAGTAATTAGTCTTCCAAGGAAGTCATAATATTTGTATTTGTATTTGTCGATGTTTCTGTATTATATTATTTAGTAAATCTATAATATTCAAACCTATAATATTCAACAAATTATGAAATAATGAAAATAATACTATAAAAATTACGAATAATATACAGGGTGTTCAAAAAAGTACCAAATTTTAGGAGCATGTAGTACTCGTCAAAATAAACTAAAAAGTCTTCTGCTGGGGCTTCTCCTGGACGGTCTGTGCCATGCGCGAGACAGTTCTTGCCGCACATATACTGTGCAATGTCGCGAAACGTCTCGGGCAAATAGAATTATACTGTAATTCGCACAATCGTTTCGACTATCCCCAGATATCCAAATATCTGGCGGTGGATGCATGACAGCGGTACGAAATCTGTTGTTCTTGGGGATGCATTCCTTCCACTGTCCCTTTACCGGCGTTTTTTTTTTTAAGTCAAAGTTGTGACAGCACATGCTTGAACAGTCGGCCGCACTTTATCTTGAAGTCCGGTACTTTCTGGGTGCAGTCTTTGTGGAGTGCTATACATACATTAGTATCATGCACTTTAAAGTTTGGTAACGGCGTGGATCACAGGTTGACGTAACAGGCCATCTTGTTGAGTGTCCTTCCGGCATTTCAATTCGAAATCATATTGCTGGAGTTCGAAGGATCAACGCCCCAACCAGGGACTTCAGCATTTGGAGTCATCGTAAGGATTGATTATCGGTGATAATAGTAAAATGGTATCCCTCTAGGTAGCCACGCATCTACTTTATGCCCCAGACGATGGCCAGATATTCCTGTCCAGATAATTACGCTCGGCCTTATTGAGGGTGCGACTTGCGTATGCGATCATTCGCTCTCCTTCCGGGATGTATTGTGTCAAGACGGCCACCAATCCTGTTGGATATCTGTCTGTATAAGAATGAACTGCCGCGTGAAGTCGGGACATATTAGCACCGGTGGTCGCAGGGTTTAGTTGATCGAACGCGATCTATTCGGCGATTTCCTAGGTTCATGTGGCCTGTTTACGTGTAAGTGCGATCACCGGGACGTAGATGATGGCGAATCTTTCGGTAAGTCGGCAATACCAAGATGCCACACGCAGGAACTATCGTATGTTTTGCCGCACGTTTTGAGGGACGGACCAATTTGTGATGGCACCGATCTTCTCAGGTCGATCCGGATGTCTTCCTCACGGTAAATGAGGTGTCCGAAATAGTTAATGCGATTGACTAAGAAGCGGCACTTGTCGGGATTGAGTCGGAGGCGCGCTTTTCGGAGACAGTGGAATATTTCTTGTAATACGCAGAGGTATTTGTCGAAGATTCGGCTAACGATGATATCTATGCAGACAGACACGTTGAGTTCCAGCTCTGGTCCGAATACGGTGTCCAATAGGCGTTGGAACTTTGCGGGGGCAAAGTGTAGTCCGAACGGCGTGACTGTGAATTGCATCAGGCTTTTTGTTCGCATGATAAACGCGGTAATCTTTCTGCTTTTCGGAGATAATGGCACTTGCCAATATCCGTTTTTCAAGTCCAGCATTGAAAGTTTCACGCAACTTATTGAGTGTTGCGAAGATCCGTAACGAAGAATAAGCGTCTATTTCTGTGACTTCATTGATCCATCGGAAGTCGATAAAAAAATCGAGACTTCCCATCCTTCTTTCAGTCTTAACGATAACTACTTGCATTAACTTTAATCAATAATTGCTATTTTATTAAACATTATAGAAAAAAAGAGATCAAGACTTTTTGGCTCAATTTTTCATAGGGAATATTGCTGTGTAAATAGTAAGCACGAATTAAGTGACACCCTGTATATTATTATGAGTAAGAGCTATTTTTGAATATGTTACATACATATCTGTATTACACTGTTTTCAAAAGCACAAAAATTAGAGTTTATAATAAATTATAATAAAATAAACATATAATACATAATGTAATAAATATGTAATATAATAATTATTACAGACCACTAGATCATAGGGAAGCTGTGCCTATAATATCGCCCTTGTTCCTAATTTCGCGTCCTACAATATTGGGTGTTACGTGTTATATTCTGTCAGTGAGCAGTGGAAGCTGTTGAACAACGCTGCTTTGAACGATCTTTTGTTTTATTTCAGTCAACTGTGATATAAAAAGTGGCGTATACATATTATAGTTTCAACGAAGTTTCGCAAGAGATGTCTTTTGTCATTAATAATACAGCAAAAAAGATTTGTACCAAAAACGAATTTCTGTTATAAAAACATGTGATATTGTGTCTAATTTCATCCCTAAATTAGAGATATTCGTTGCTAACCATTATTGCAGTGCTTTAATCGGTTATGTTTCTTCCTTGTGATATTCCTAATTTCGACATTTGGGAGTGTTTTATTATACTATCCATTTTTCCTAATAGGTCTGCCTCTAGAATACCTCTGACGCTCCCTCAGCCTCCTGTCCAATGAGTAAAAGTAGCTTTTTCCGAGAGTAAATCGGCCGGGCAGGATGCTGACCACTTCACTCCACTCTATAGTCCGTGAAACCTCTTATGTGCTTTCTTAATCGTTAAAAGAGGATATCTTTAACAACCTTTACTCTATTTTGAGTTGTTTTTATTTCCAGCATAAATTGTGTGTCATAATTGTATTTTTAATATCGCACTCTATAATTAATAAATATATGTATAAGGGTGCGAAATTAGGAACACTTTTTTCGATATCATCAAATGCTACTTTTTTGTTTTCCTTCAGAAAAGATAGTTCAAGTAAATTTTGAACACATTTATGCCATGGAGGTCATATTACGATAATCCTAGAATAAAATGATGCGGTTTAGTTATATTCTTATGGGAGTTTTTAGTCAAAATTTCAGTTTTTTTAAATGGTGTACGATATTATTATTATCTTTATTTTACACAAGCAAAGGGTAAGGCATCAACAAAATGTTGCTATAACGTCTACCCGTTTACAACTGTAGAAATATGCACATTGTTTATAACACGCAAGCAGTCACTCAACACATACACACTCACACAGAAACATAACCACACACACACACACACACACACACACACACACACTCGCGCATCCACGCACGCACGTTTTATGCATATTAGGCATAGTTTTCCTAATATACATAAAGAATACGAAAAAAATTATTTTTTACAAGATTAATAAGCTAATCCGCATTATCCGACATGTACATCTACATTACCACTCTGAAATTTACCCTAAAAAAAATTGATATAAAACATTAAACTGATTATAAATAAACAAAATTTGATAGGAATACCTTATCACGAACATTTAACATTACAACTCAGTGCAAACTGAGTTCAGTTATCTTTAATAATTAATTTTTGATAGCCAAATTATCTTAAAAAAGGCTTAGGGTATCCCACACAATACCCGCACTTCCTCTGTAGTGTTTTAAGGGGATCCTAAAGCCGTCTGTAATACCGACAATTGTACTTTTTGCTTAACTTTTTATTGGTTTTATGGATTTGAAAAAATCTTGCACAGAATTAAAGTATGTGCTCTACTTTGTGGACGACAACCAATTTTGTAAAAAAATAAGTGAATAAAGCAGTAAAAAAATCCACTTTTAACAATATTTGCTTCGTATAAAAATTCTACAACTTGATGTTACAAAATGAGGCTGCAGGTCCATTCAGTAGACATCACAGAATATCATACCATTTGTAGAATTAGGCTGCGATTTCTAACAAAAAAGTTAATTGGAAAGTACGATTACGTGAACATACGTGAACGTGATGACACCGGACCAGCAGCATTGCGTGTAGCGAGAGATGGCGCAGCAATCGAACAAGGACAGATGCATTTCGTTAGACAAGGGCAGATATAGGCCGGTAATAGGCCTTCACTATAGGATCCCCTTAACAACAGATGGTGATTTAAGACTGCACAAACGTGAAAGAAAGAATCGTCAATTCTTTTTATCGTGGTCGCAATTAAAATAATCATGGTTGCAACAGATGTTGCACCTCGTGGTTTTGATATTTCCTACATCCTACACGTTATCAGTTACCTTTGATGCACCATCGCAAGCTGATCTATGACTATATTCATCTCATATTCGGGACTGCATACATTGGAGCTGAAAGACATGTATTATTTTTTATTACACCTCAAAATAAGAAAAGACTTGCACTTTCAGACAAAACATGAGAGCAAAATTTTGATTATAATGCGCAATTTAAAAAACGCATTAGTAAAGAGACCATTAAGCGGCCAAGTAGACTGGAAACTAAATATGGTCAAAAAAGACCAATACTTTCAAAGAGAGAAAAACAGAATGCAAACAAAAGATATTTAACACTTTTATTTTTAAAAAATTTTAAATAACATGTAAAAAAGTGGATGTACTAGACACAGCTTAATCTAATAGCACATGAAGAATCAATAGGTTTTATAAGTTAATTAATGGGAAAAATATTATCATACTTAAAAATTTTTGTTTCTTGGACGTATATCATAGCACCTCCAATAGTTTTTGTATAAGAAAAATTTTTGCATAACTTAGGGCTTAGGAGTCAATAGCATAACGATAAGACGGAGATATTTCCTCTAACTCTATTTTTAATACCAAACAACTGATGCTCAATTTCTTTAAAATAATTAACTTTTAGGTTACATATAAATAATTCAACAGCATTAATTAAAGTTTTAAGATTTTAACATCTCTCTCTGTATCGACATCTTGTTAACCGTCGCGTCGCGTAAAAGAGTCACGGTCGGTCTCGCTGCGCTGTGGCTTGACGCGAGACACTACCGTGTCTCTTGATTCTGGCGTTTTTAGCATTTCTAATAATTTATTCGCAACATTCTTGTGTCTATTTTGTATATCACCGTTATTAGCAGCAATGTTAACGTCCTTCTGCAGTTACCGTAGAATATCTCGCGGTTCGCAGCCTACAAGAAGCTTAAATGTATAATTAATATTTTTTATTTTGTTTAAAATATTCAAAACAATGGGATCACTTGGTCCAAAAGCAGCGTTAATTTGATCAAAATATTCTCCATAAACTCTAAGTGCACTAATCAAATTACCTTGAGAATAAAGTACATTTGCCATGTGGTATTGAGTATTCAAGGTTTCACTGAGATTTTCTCCCAAAACTTTTTTCTTTTTATCTAAAACCTCTTGAAAAGCTTTCAGGGCTTTATAATAATTGTTTTGCTCGCAGAACATTAGACCAATGTTATGCAACGCTTTCAAAGTATCCACATTATCAGTACATAAAACCTCTTTCTGCTTCTCGGAAACCTCTTCAAAAATTTTCAATGCCTCTTCATACTTACCCTGGTGAGCCAGTATTACCGCTATATTATTTTGAGCTTGCAGAACTCCTGGGTCATATGCACTTAATATTTCTTTTCTTTTTTCAACAACTGTTCTATTGATATTTAACGCTTCTTCGTGTTTGCCTTGTGTGTCTAATACGATTGCCATGTAAAAGTAAGTTTCTAAAGTATCTAAATGATTTGGCCCTAGTATTTCTTTTTGCTTTAGATAAACTTTTTGACAAATATTAAAAGCTTCTTCATTCCTTCCCTGTTTATGCAGCACTAAAGCAATTACACTTTTTGTACTTAGGGTATTCTTATTATTCAAACCCAGCATTCTTGTCTGTTTCCGAAAAATTTCTTTAAGTATATTTAAAGCTTCTTGGTAAGCCCCTTGTGCACATAACACTCTAGCTATGTATGTCTGAATATCTAAAGTGCCAGGATTATCTAAACCTAGTACTTTTTTTCTTTTTTGAAAGGATTAAATTGAAAGAATTATCGCTTTCTAACTCGCCAGTTTTTTCTTTGCTTTTTATATCTTCTTCAGTAAGCTTTTTAGCGTTCAAAACAATTGCTATTGAAGGATCAAATAACAGTACATTAACTAAGGCATTATCATGTGCTAAATGATTACGTAAACATTTTCCAATTAATAAAGGAGTGTTAGCATCTAAAAAGAGTAGATTATTTTGCTTTATTGAGTCATGCTTTAAGCTATCTAAAATTGACATTATATCCAAAACAAGCATTTCTACTACTGCTTGCAATTTCTTATCACTCTTATACAAAGGTAATTTTTCAATTAATTGGCCACTCAATGTGTTATGGCTTAAAATATTTTTCAGTTCAGATCGTTTTAGTTCAAGCTGATTATTATATTCTTCTGTTGTTATATTGTAAGTCTTTTCTGGTATAGGAATAAACGAATCTTTTTCATGCAACTTTTCTCTGAATTTCTTAATCCATTTTATGTCACTTATTTCAAATTCAAAAATATAAAAAAAAAATTCGTAAATTAATTTATCAAGATTGCTATGTTGAATTCTTGGCTCAATACTACGATAAATTTCTGTGAACAATTTATCAATTTCTTTAAGGATATGGGGCTTTATTTTTAGAGTCATATTCTCTAATATACTATTAGCATGAGATTTTATTATTTCAATAACGTAGTCGTCAATCTTAAATTTTTCAATCAAATTCGTTAAATTTTTCATCATTTCATATCCTGTGATATAATCAGTTCTGATATTTTCTGATTGAGGTTCTACACAATGGATTATGTCATTAATTTCATTAAATAATTTTTTTTCATAATCCGTCTTGTCAGTTATATTATCGCTTAATTCTTTAATGAATTTCTCAAGTTTCTCGTATTCCATCATTTTAAAATCTGCCGATTTCATTTCATCCAATTTTACATTACTTAATATTTCAACAATTTCTTTTATATCACTTAAGCTTTCACTATCAGCAATTCTTTTTAGAAGCATTCTAAATATAATTAATTTTTACGTAATTAGTAATTTTTGTGACTTATTACTAATTTACTAATTCAATAAAAATTTATTTTGTTGTAGTTACTAACTTCGTGAATATTTGAAAAATAAAAAATGGAAATTTTTTTACCGACCCTGGCGGAAAAAATTTCTGTGAATAACTACAAAATGTGACTAAAAATAGAAATCTGTACATTTTTGTTGAAATATTTAATTTTTTGTAGAAATAGTTATTTTTTCGTAGAAATATCTACGAAATATTATGTATTATTAATAACTCCTTAATTCGCAGAAGTCAAAATACTTATGTTTTTATTTTCGTATAGTTTGCTGTAAGACCCAATAGAAAAATACACAAATGTACAATTTTTTACCTTATTAAATTTCTGACTCGTGAATGATTGTAATTTCGCATATAAAATACTACAAGGTCCTATAGAAAACAACAAAATTCTTAGCCTTTTACGAATCGTGAATCCATGAAAATCTACATGTATTCGCTTTTTTAGATTTTTATAAGATACTACAATTTTCCATGGAAAGGTTGAAAGTTTGGTTGAAGGTCTGTTAATTTCCATGTAAACTTGTAGTATTTTATAAACATCTACAAAAAGCAAATTTATGTAGATTTTCATGAATTCACGAGTTGTAAAAGGCTTAAGGATTTTGTCGTTTTCTGTAGGATCTTGTAGTATTGTATGCAAAATTACAACTATTCACGAATCAGAAATATATATAGGTAAAAAATTGTACATTTATGTATTTTTCTATTGGACTTTACAACAGACTACACGAAAATAAAAACATAAGTATTTTGACTTCTGCGAATTAAGAAGTTATTAATATAATAGATGAATTTTGGAAGACTTGTGTAAAAACTTGTAACATTTAACTAAAAATTACAAATTTTCTGCTAACAATAAATGTAACCTATGTAGACAATACGAAACGTCTTCATCAATTAATGTTGTAGCACAGTGCGGAAGGTGACTGACTCAAGAGTCAGGGGTTTCAGGTTCAAATCCCAGCGGTGGTAAGCAAATTTTCTAAGTAAAATATAAATTTATTAAATTAAGCTTGCACGTAATCAAGATTTTCAGCAATAAAATAATGTTCAACGAGAGAAGTAAATTTTATTTTTTATTTTGTTTGTAGTATATCCAAAAAGTTGTAGTTATTCATAAAAATTTATAGATCAGGAGTCAATAGAAAAATACATAAATTTACAAAAGTGTTCCAATTCTAGCATTTTTATATAGAATTATGTAGCACTTCTTAAATTTATGTAGACTTTAATAGATTCTGGCAATTATATTTTATAGTTTTTTGTAGCACACTTTTATTTATTTTTTTTATTATGTAGAAATATTTCCGCCAGGGTATATTTGAAATAATCAGACTTACGTTACAATTACGTCGCTATTCGCCACAAAACGGCCCACACAGCTCGTTCACACTGTTTTACAAACACCGTCTAATACGGCGTTGACAAGTTATCGTCGAAAATGTCGAAGCCACTCGGAATAATGATTCTTGAACCGGCAGACCGCTGATCGCTAATCGCACCACGGATTACATACATACGCATGGACTGATCACGCCGAAGACCGACGGAAAAGTCCTCGAGATCTCTCGGTCGTTCCGCTATCACGCGCCCACCCCTTTCGATCCTACCAATCGTTGCGGATCGATATATTCCGTCACATGCGGCTACGCTATTGGCTCTCCGTCTCGACGGTTTACAGGGCTCGGTGCTCGTACGTGCTCGTACGTGCAGCGTGGGCGACATAGGCTGCGGTCCACTTGACGCTGCAAATGCTTTGGAGCGTTCTTCTTCTCCTTCTTTCTTCATTGAAAGAAAAGAGAAGAGGAATGCTTCGAAGCATTTGTAGCATCAAGTGGACCGCAGCCATAAATGTACGGTCGGTAATTTTGTCAGATCGATTATTACATCGAGCGTCGGTGTCAAGGGAAATGACTTTAAACATCGAGTGTCGATGTCGAGGAAAAGGATTTTAATTTTCCTGTCACAATCTTAATACGTTAATACGTTTACGCGAGCGTTACTTCTGTAGTAACTTACGATAATTCGTTCGCGTAAACGGGATTGTTCTTCGTGTAAACGGGACTACAAAAAGAAATGATATCATAACAAAATTACCTTTTTAAAAAAAAAGGTAAAAAAAAAGGCGTCAAGTCACACTCGTTCGAAGAAAGTGGTTATCTCAAAAAAACCTATGAGGTATCTTTGTACCTAAAAAAAACTGACTTGGTATGTTTGTATTTTCACAAAAATAAATGATATTTATAAATTGCGCCAAGTAAAAAATGAATATATATTCCTCGGAAAATAACTGTTGTATTATTTTTCGTATTATTAAAAAAAATTTTGTACAAAAACTTGACGCTGCTTTTTTAAAAAAGGTAATTTTGTTGTGAGCAGCGTCAAGTTTTTGTACGAAATTTTTTTTAATAATACGAAAAATAATACAACAGTTATTTTCCGAGGAATATATATTCATTTTTTACTTGGCGCAATTTATAGATATCATTTATTTTTGTGAAAATACAAACATACCACATCAGTTTTTTTTAGGTACAAAGATACCTCATAGGTTTTTTTGAGATAACCACTTTCTTCGAACGAGTGTGACTTGACGCCTTTTTTTTACCTTTTTTTTAAAAAAGTAATTTTGTTATGATATCATTTCTTTTTGTAGTCCCGTTTACACGAAGAACAATCCCGTTTACGCGAACGAATTATCGTAAGTTACTACAGAAGTAACGCTCGCGTAAACGTATTAACGTAGTAACGGTCGGTCTCGCTCCGCGCGTATTTGGCTGTCATTACCGTGTCTCTTGACGATAGGTTAAGACTGACTGTGATTATAATAACTAACTGACGGCGCGCTGAACCGGCTGAACACACCAGAACACACTAACTGCACTGAGCGCCGTACGTAGTACGCAGTACGCATACGTACGCACACGTATATTTAAGCGAGAAACACAGACTTTTGCATAACGCATAATACGTAAGCATAAGAAAACTGATTGGTCTATTTCCTTATGCACATGTGTATGGACCAATCAATTTTCTTATGCTTACGCATTATGCGTTGTGCAGGAGTGTGTGCTCCCCGCTTTACTCGCTGGGTTGTTGATAGAAATCTTCCTCCTGACCGATAAGTCTATCGACCTATTTACCTACCTACCATAGATCGATCGATAATAATGCTCGCGCGATATCGAAACTGGCGATACCAGCACCGCCAGTGTCGAAAAAGTGAAAGTGACATTTCTCTGAGTCCTCTGATTGGTTGGTTGAGAGTCGTCGGCGTTAGTACAAGTATCTTAATATAAAATTTTCACATTTTCGACTTTGCGTCGCAATATCTCCGCTCGTAGGGCACGTAGCGGAAAATGTTATAGGAGATACCCCCCCAATTCGAACCCCAAGCTATCGATCAAGCCTACTTAGAACTTGATCCGTTCACTCGTTATATGAGATCTCAACATCTCGAGTACTCGCAACCCGTCGCGTCGCGTAAAGAGACACGGTCGGTTTCGCTTTCCTGTGATGATGACGCTTTTGATGAATTTTTCTGACTTGACGCGAGACACTACCGTGTCTCTTGATACAATTTTTGTTTTAACATGTTTTAGTCATATTTCTCATGAAGTATGATTATTAATTTCTTTTAACTCGATATCGGGCGATAACAGTTTTAGTTGAATATTCGGCGAACGTTTACTTGCACGTTTTCTGAACGTTTAAGAAGGAACGTTCCATGCGAACGTCAAACGAACGTTCTTGTGGCACTTCTCGGCGTGTGTGTGCTGGAAACTAGAATTCACGTGGATTTTACGAGGATATTATAGGCTCCAAAATTCGTGGAATTTTGGAGCCTACATCCTCGTAATACCCACGTGAAACTTTCACGTAAATTGCACGTCAAATCGATGATCTCATCCACGTGGATCCGACTACCGTTATTAAGCGGATAATCCACTCGATTGTCTACGACAGTCTACGTGAATTCTACGTCGCTAGTCCACATGAAAGAAACGTGGATTCCACGTTCCTGTTTTACTGGGGAATGTTCAAATTTATAATTTGTACACTTAAAAATTATGAGGAAGCAATGTGCAAGTTTCTACTTGCACACTTAAGGTGATGCTGAAGCCGTCTGTATAACCGACAAAATTACCATTTTCTATGTTATCGACCTATATCTGTCCTTGTATAGACAAGGATATAGACAAGGATAACACCTAACCTTGCATCTTCCACTGGGCTAAGCAATATCTTTTTTTAGGCTTCAAATCTTACTTCTAATTGCACGATATTATTCCTAACAGTTTTTTGTAGAGGGCTGCATCACTATTTTCTATAGAAAAACTGCAGAATTTTTGTATAAAGCAAATATTGTCGTCAAGTGAAGACAATATTTATAAAAATAAATATTTTTTTAGTTTATCAGAAAAAATCATGTACAGCCCTCTACATTTTTGTGCGTACTTTAATCGTGTAAAAGGATTTTTCATTCTGTTCAGCCAATTCAAAGATATTGCTTAGACCGATTATGCAGTGTCGCTGTCACTCCAGGATCCCCTTAAAAACTATGACGAAGCAATGTGCAAGTTTCTACTTGCACATTTTTTTTTAACTGATTTTTTATTATTATATTTTTTTATTATTAAATACAGATTATTGAATTTTTAATATTTATATTTTCGTATATATGTATTACATATTAAATATATTAAAATTTTCCCCAATTTTTAAACAATTTTGTATGGGCGACTAATAAACTCCTATTCAGTACTAATAGGTTCTTTACTAAAGCCACAGTTGACGCGCATGCGTGGAAAAACCGGCCCGTCTAACAACACTAAATTTGGAGGGAAGCGAGGTCTTCGTCTTTTCCTCGTGAACCTTTGCCGTGTGCACGTCGTTTTCGGAATCTCTCGGAATCGTGTATTGTGTTTTACATCGGACAAAGAGAAATCGTTTCCGGCTACGACCGTGATACGTACAACAAGATTAATAATATATTATCGAAATTAGATCATTAGATGGTCTTTTCCTGCCGAACCGTCGTCGGGTCCACGTCGCGTATCCGAGTGATCCGTGAATAATCGTTCGACATCCGACGAGTAGGGAAAGTATCCGGCCACGACCGTTATCCGCAGGCTTAATTACAAGCTTATTAACATCCGGAAGTAAATATTTTTCGGAAATATATCGTTTTTCATACGAAAATCGCGAGTGAAGCGAGATGATGCAATCGGGGCGTTACCCATTGTAATCCTGTACTTCGAGTACAAAATATCTGGCTTGACGCGAGACACTACCGTGTCTCTTGATATATTCTTGTTATTTGTTTTCATAAAAGCAATTGCAAGTCAATTACCCTCATTAATCCGAATCCCAGCAAAAGCTTTCCGAATCCGTAAAGGGCGTAGTCGACAACAACGCATTATCGCAGCGGAAGTGCGACGAAGCTGAGGATCGAGAGAAAGTATTTCACGGCAACCGGAAGTCAACCGGGCCTATCAGCGTTCTTCGTAATCGCAGTTAAAACGAAGTGGCGACGTTTATACGTACGAGTGAGTACATTTTAAGAAAATTATTCAACGCACAGACCCATGTCCGGTCACAGCCGAACGCCGAGCACACAGTCGCCGCACACGTATACGGCTGTTCGCTGCTATGTGCGCGCGTCCGTGCCAGATGGTGGGGGGTCCCAACGTCCACGAAATAACAGTACTGTGTGGACCTACAGAAATAGTATGCAATAGTATGTGTTCACCACGTGTTTCAACATTTCTTTTCTTTCATGATTTTTTTATTCTATACGGAAAAAATCAAAATTGCCTTGCTGACAAACAGTAAGTAGTATGAAAATCGATAGAAATTAGTTTTACTGATTAATTTTTTGATTCAGTTTCGGGTTAAATTTCCGGTAGATAATTAAGCTCTGCTTCAGATTTACCAATTCTTTTTATGCACTGTGTGATCTGTTGTGTAACTTATTGTTAGATCGCTATAACCTATATCAAACAATAAGATCAAAGATACATTAAATAAATAAAAAAATACATTTTGAAAAATTTTAGTCATTTAAAAACGTAAGTGTAGCGAACGTAAGCAATTTAAATTTTGCAATTTTTCTTCTTCGGTGCACGTGAACGTGTGTATGCCGTATGTTCTTTTACCGTGTGAAACACAGTATCACGTGGTGGAACATGTTATAACGTGTATCGGAAAATGAGATAAAAGATACATTGAGTAAGATAAAAAAAATACATTTCGGGAAATCTTAAACCCATTATTGTACAATAACTGTAAGAGTATGCGGTAAGACGTAAGCAGTAAAAGTTGGGCTCCCGATATTTCAGATTTATAAAAGAATATTTTTCTACATTAACAAAATTAGAAAATAACTGTTATTTTCTTTAAAATAATTAATTATTTAATAATAATACACACACATGCAGACTATGTAATAATGTCAGTACTTAGCAATGCGAATGGAAGCAAGATAAACTTATTGCTAGATTATACATATAGTCTTAACGTTATAATTATAAATATATATGATATTATAATGCATTTTAGCATATGCTAAAAAAGAAAGGATTATTTATTATTCTTCATATTTTTGTCTTCTTTTAGAGAGACAATATGACAACCCACAATAAATCTTCATATTACGAGAGTTGTAGTCGATATCCCTATGTCGGCAGAGTATCCGTAGGAGAAGAGGATAGTGTTGACTTCATCTATCAATTTGTGAAGAAAAGATTTGTTGCCGTGGACCACGGGAGTCTTAGCATATTTCATACTGCCCCTGACATAATTGGGCCACCCAAATTTCAAAATTACGGACAACCAATCTCCTTTTGTGATTTCAAGGTACGTGTATTTTCTGGTACTACCTATCTCTGTTATAGTCCTGTACAAAGTAATCGCTATATATTATATGTTACAAGATTTTCTACTATTTGACAATTTTGATTTTCTAATATAGAGGATAAAGAACGGTGTTTCAATATCTCCGTGGCAAAACAATGATTTCAAGAGATCCATTCCTGATCTCGTCGATTATGATTGGAAGAGCGAAAAAAGATATGTTGGTATGTAATATTTAAATCGATAAATAAGATATTGTTAAGGAAGATACGCTTTTGCCGAGAAGAGAGTAAATATAATAATATTTTCTATTTAAAGATATCGAGTTTCATGAAGCTGTATATCCAATCAGAGTCTGTATTTACGAAATATGTAATCCTGGAAGCGTAATTCAAATTTCGGCTCAAGATTCCAATAATCACTGGATTCAGTTGTGGGATGAATCGTCTCAGATTGTACCCCCGAAATCAAGATTATTTTCTCCACCGTTGTCGCATCCATGTAACTTTAAAACAAAAATGCTCAAACTAGTATTTAAGGGCAATTATTCGAAGGTCTCTTACACAAAGCTAGATGCTGTGATGCTCATCGGTACATCAGAATTGATCCTATCTAGAAATCCTAACGAGAGTTTAACTAATCTGTTAAAAAGAATTAACTGCATGTACTCTCCACACCATGAGGATGTTCATAATTTAACAGCAGATTTGAAAAGTGCACACTTGGATATAATTCATCTGCAACAGAATTTTCCTGAATATTGCATTATTTGTAAAAGGTATTATAATCGTTGATGTTAAGTATAATATTCAATATTTTTTTTATTTTTTTAATAATAAAAATTAATTGTTCCGATAATATTTGCAGCGACATAAGAAGGGTTTCTTATAAGAATAATTTGAAGCACAAAAAGGTATCTCAGGAAGTAATCCCTGATTATGAGCAACCTCTGGATCAGAGATATCCGCGTCGTATTTTATTGAAAAGTAATTCGAATTGTGCCAAGAGAATGAAACTCTCATTGGATGAATCCAAGGAGCTATCACGTTGCAGTTTATCTGCGCTTCCTGTAAAGCATTCTAAGAAGTCTATTTCTCATCACAATATTTATTACAATGACATTTCGTACTTTGAGTATTAAAGTATTTATTTTGTATTATATTAATTATATTTTATCTTTACAGAATGAAATACTACTAAAAATATTTAAATACTTAGATGTGGTAACATTATGCCGCATGAATGAAGTAAATAATAGGCGTTTTGATACTTTAACACGGGATCCTCTACTCTATACACGTTTGAACATGCGATGGATTAGATCTGACAGAAAATATATGTGCAAATTATTTTGTTATTTTACACCTAGATGTGAATATTTGCAACAATTAGATCTTACAGGATGCAACTTTGATGTTAATGATTTCGTAAACTTTCTTGATAATTGCGGCAGGCGTTTAACGCATTTAAGAATAAGTTGGTACTTATTAAACTTTGACTTAAATCCTGTCCTACTTAAAACTTCAGAGACATGCAAAAATTTGAAAGGTATATGCATATAGTATATGTATATATAATTGTCAAGATTATTGGTAAATTGTATAACAATTTGTAATACAAATTTTTTTAGAATTGGATCTAAGTTGGTCTTGCATAATAGACGACAAAGGATTTTCGTGTCTCGAGGGGCTAAATAATTTGGAACATTTAAACCTTTTTGGTACTGGTATAAGAACCGAACATCTTTGCAAAATACTGCAAAATAATCAACGGATGCGTCAGTTTTCGATAGACTCGATAAACGATGCAGTTCTAATAGAGTTGGGAAATTCGTGTCGTGACTTGGAAGTAATACATTCATCACTGAATGCATGTGATTTCACATCTCAGGGTATTAATGCTCTCGCTAACTGTAAGAATTTACAAAAAGTGAAACTTGATCTGTAAGTGTGTGTGCTACATTTTCTTTTAAAACACACATTATTGTATTCTTTATTGAAATTTGTTTGCTTCTTTTGCGAGCATCTTGAAAAAGTTACATGAATTTTCTCTTTGCAATTAAAGTACTGTACTAATTACATTATTTTTGTTACAGACGCAAATGCCCAGCTGATGAGAGCTTATTTAGATTACTTTCCTCTTATCAAAACTTGCAAGAAGTTTATTTGTCCTTTGCTGTCCTCACTGATCACCGGTTGGAATTACTAGCGCAGTGCAAAAACTTAAAAAAGTTATATCTTGATGAAGCGAAACTTGATACACCTGATAATTGTTCCGTTATTTTGAAACAATGTCCTAAACTGCAGGAATTTTATTTAATGTTCTGTAATATAAATCAATTGGTTAATCAATTGGTTAATCAATGGAAGGAAATATATCCGTACGTGTCCGTCTATGTTGCTTGTAATTGAAATGACAGTTTTTGTTTAATAGTTTAGGACAAATCAATTTACTTTTTATATGTTTACTTTTTATATTTTTATACTTACAAATATACTTTGTAAAAATTAATAAAACGAAATATTAACATTTATTTATATTTGTGTTATTTTCGAACCGTTTTATCTTTCTTTTCTTTTTCATAATTTGAATTTCTTGGGCGATGGTGTCATTTCTTTGTTTGAAATAATTGTTCAGCGAAATACTAGAAAAACTACATTAAGGGGATGCTGGAGCCGTCTGTTTTATCGGCACTTCTTTGTCGACACTTAGCGCCGTATTAATTTGACAGAATTAAAAATCCTTCTCCAGAATTGCAGTACATACATTAATGATTCAGGGGAACTCTGATTTTATATAGAAAACGAGAAAAAATTACGAAAGTACAGATTTCCTTATCTACTTTTATCCCAATATGGCGTCTCGAGTTGCGGCGAGCTGTCAGCTCGTCACAAGATGTATTTCATATAAGAGATATACCATTGGTACGAACGCGAAAACAAGTTCCCCTGAATTGCACAAGAATAAAAACATCGATAAACCCCCCAAATCAAGATTTGGAAGCGTAATATAAAAGTAAAGTGTCGGTAAATATGCAGAATTTGGGCCTCCTCACCGATTTCGTTCAACTTAGGCTTAAACGACGCGTTTTTGCGTGAAACGACCGAATTTGGCAGAAAAAAGCGTCGCTCTGCCCCGCGACGCGAGATATTAATCGTTAAAGTTGACAGGAATCAGGTTGTAATTCCTGTCATACCGACGAGATGTAGCAACACTGAACATGCTCTGCGGCCACATGCGCATGCTCAGGTTAGGTCAGGTTAGTCAGGTTAGGTTAGGTTAGGTTAGGTTGTAACCGGACGCGGTTAGTTATAGGCTCGGGATGCGCAAAATATCTGCCTTTTCACGGTCGCCACTCGGTTTCACCTTCAACCCACCGAGAAGGATATGGTATGTATCAATCAAATCATTCAAATAACTAATCTATCTTATTTTCAGGTTCCCGCCAACGATGGATGAGCACCACTGCTGCACCAAGATACCAGCTTCGCCGCAGATCAGGATCACCGACGATGGACTTCGATGGATCAACGACGACGTATGAAGTAAGTATAGGGTAAGTATTTTGAAATAATTGTTGAAAATTATTTATAATAAATGAAACATTTATTCATTTAATTATTCACAGATGTTGTTCACAATGGTCACTCGTCACGAACGGCCGCCCGTAATCTTCTCTTTAGTATCGTGAAGATCGACAGCTCGCGATGCTAGAATTTTCTAAGTATCGACGGTTCGAGAACGTTGACTAATTCGTTGCTAATTGGTAACTAAGTACCTCTCACTTCCTGTTATGAGTGAGCACTTAACGCGTTTCGCGGGCGTTACCGGTTGTTATGGATGACGGCGGCACTTCGAGAATGTTCGCGTGTCGAGAATATTCTAAGTCCCGATCGACTTTCGAGAATATTCCAAGTCCCGAAATCTCTACTCGCGCTCGCAGCGTGTTGCCGCTTCGACGATCCCCGATAGACTGCCCAGTGCATGGTGTTAGAAGACAGGTGTAACAGTTTCGAGGATGCGCAGTCGTCATTTTCTTTCCCTGGCGGAAATATTTCTACAAAATTTAAAAAAAAATAAAAGTGTGCTACAAAAAACTACAAAATATAATTGCCAGAATCTATTGAAATCTACATAAATTTAAGAAATGCTATAGAATTCTACATAAAAATGCTAGAATTGGAACACTTTTGTAAATTTATGTATTTTTCTATTGGAGCTTGATCTATAAATTTTTATGAATAACTACAACTTTTTGGATATAATATAAATAAAATAAAAAATAAAATTTACTTCTCTCGTTGAACATTATTTTATGGCTGAAAATCTTGATTACGTGCAAGCTTAATTAAATAAATTTATATTTTACTTAAAAAACTTGCTTACCACCGCTGGATTTGAACCTGAAACCCCTGGCTCTTGAGTCAGTCACCTTCCGCACTGTGCTACAACATTGATTGATGAAGACGTTTCGTATTGTCTATATATGTTACACTTATTGTTAGCAGAAAATTGTACATTTGTGTATTTTTCTATTGGGTCTTACAGCAAACTATACGAAAATAAAAACATAAATATTTTGACTTCTGCGAATTAAGGAGTTATTAATAATACATAAATTTTTGTAGATTTGTGTAAAAACTTGTAACATTTAACTAAAAAGTACAAATTTTAATTAGCCATAATTGTAATAGATTTTTGAGCTGTACAAACAAATCAGTATTTGTTACTATTCGTACAAAATTGTAGTATTTTATGAGAAACTAAAAACTGGATTAGATTCTAATTTGCCTAGTTTTACGTATGTAAATTGTGGTAGATTTCTATAGTCATTTATAAATAATTGTAGTATTCTACAAATGAGCAGATGTTTTAATTTTTTAAGATTTTGTTGATTCTCAAATTTTTAAAATTTGTAGATCTCTGTACTATTTTTTATTAAACTGTAGTTTTTCATGAAATACTACTTGCAATAATTTCATGATTTGAGAGCACTATAATTTATGGTACTATTTCATAGATATTTCTACAAAAAAATAATTATTTCTACAAAAAATTAAATATTTCGACAGAAATGTACAAATTTCTATTTTTAGTCCAGTTTTGTAGTTATTCATAGAAATTTTTTCCGCCAGGGCCCGTGCGCAGGGAAAAGTGGCCATGGCGTTTTCTTTAGACATAGAGAACGCGTTTAATTCAATTATACTTGCCGCCATTAGGAGGGCCCTCCGTGATAAGGGATTTCCAAAATACTTACGCCACATCATTGAATCGTATTTAACGAATAGAAGAATACGTTTCTTCACTGCGGACGGCTCACGCCGTTATAGGAACGTCAACCGGGGAGTCCCGCAAGGTTCGGTGCTGGGCCCCCTCCTATGGAACCTCGCTTTCGACGCTGTCCTACGGACCATCCTGTATGAATTCTGCCACATCATCTGTTATGCCGACGACACCCTATTGGTTGTCGTCGGCGACAGTTACGACGACGTATGCGAGTGGATTCAGGACTGCCTGGAGCGGATTCTCATAAATATCCGTCTTTTGGGTCTAAAGGTCTCCTGGCCCAAGTCGGAGGCCATCTTTTTCGGCAGTTGCCCGCGCAACGCCTTTATCGAGGTGATGGGCCACAGAGTGCAAGTCAAGAGCAGTATGAAGTACCTCGGAGTGCATATAGACAGGCGCCTCAGCTTCTGCAAGCACTTCAGGTACATCGCCGACAAAGCAACTAGAGTGAGCCGCGCTCTCTGCGGAGTGCTACCTAATCTAAGAGGCCCCATAGAGGCCAAAAGACGACTATACTTCTCAGTCATTACCTCGATCGTTCTGTATGCGGCTCCGATCTGGAGCGAGGAACTGTTGGCTTCGGGGAATCAGCAAAGGGTGCTTCAGCGTGCGGTGCGCCTCATCGCGCTTCGCACGGTGATGGCGTACCGCACCGTGTCATACGCGGCGGCCACACTGCTGGCCAGGGTTCCGCCCATTCACCTGTACGCGTCATGCCTTCGTCGGGTATATTTGCGGTTGAGGGCACTGAAGGATTCTGGAGATTATTACCCGGACGCTCCCTCGGAGTTTCGCGAGGAGGAATGGTCGATCCTGAGGGATCAGTGGGCTGCTTACGTAAATGACGAATTCCTCCCTGGAAGGCGTACAAGGGCAGCCATCTCTCCTGCTTTGATGCTTGGTTGGATCGGCGTACCGGGTTCCTGTCTTTCCGAATCACCCAGTTCCTAACTGGACATGGGAGCTTCGGATCGTTCTTACACAGAATCCAGAGGGAGGAATCTCCGGTGTGCCGTTATTGCGGACTGAACGTGGATACCGCCGAGCACACTTTGGAAGTGTGCCATCACTGGAACCTCGAGAGAGGCGAGCTCGTGGCTGTGGTGGGTCGGGACTTGTCTCTGCCCACGCTTGTTGGGGCAATATGTGCATCCCGAGAGGCCTGGAGTGCCTTCGCGACCTTTGCTGAGCGCGTCCTCCGAAGGAAGGAGGAAGACGGGAGAAGACGGGAGCAGGGGAACTTGGGGGGGAACTGATTTGCATGGCCTGCGCTCGCCGTGCTTGTTTTCTGCGTGTGAGATTTTGCACTTTGTTTTTTCATGATTGTATACGCATTGCGTGCGCTATTTTAATTTTAATTTTAATTTCAATTATCATTTTTGTTTCTGCTCGATCCTTCCTCTCTCCCCTGCTTTTCTCAGATATTAGTATGTTCGTTCCTCACTGAGGCCGGGGTTGAGCGTTCTCTTGCCTCGTGGGACTGCGGAGGTGATTCCCGCCACCGCGTCGAATCGGCTTCAGACTGTGGAATAGGGACTCTCATGTGTATCAGGACTGCGCTTTCGCGAGACTGGGGAGAGATAGGAGATAGGAGATAGGAGAGTATTTTTCCGAGATGTTTTTCTCGAATGTTTTTCGCGGGTCCGACTTACCTCGAGCGACCACTTTACTTTCGCCGCTGCGGGGTGCTCCTGGTGTGGTTTTGGTGGGTGTCGGGCGTCGGCCGGCTCCGGGCTGTCTCCCCCCTGGGGTCCGGCGCATCGTCTGGTACGATGCTCCCGGATCCCTGGGGGGGTGCTCGGCTGGGGGCGGTCGGCGTTCGTCGTCCTCCTTTGGCCTCGTCGGATGCCCCCGCGGTCTTGGCGCGTTTGCGATTGGAGGGCTCCTTCGCTGGGCTGCGGGGTTCTCCCTTGGGGCTGGTCGGCCGGGGTTTGTCGCTCGCTGCTTTTCGGGCTTCGGCTCCGCCGCTTGCGCCGGTAGCCCTTGTGGCGGCGGTCCGCGGTTGGCCGTCCCCTGGGGCTTCCCGTTTTCCTGCGTTTGGGGACCCTCCTCCTTAAATATTCGTGCCCCTCCCCTCGGGCCCCCCCTTGCATTCGTGCGGGGGGGGGGGTCTGGAGGTGGGGCGCGCTCTTCCTAACGCGAATCCGAGGAGTCGGATTCGTTTCTTGGTGTCGGTGGTGGTCCCCCCCCCCCCCCTCTTAATAGATACGGGTGCTCGCACTCGTATTCGTTGTTGGTGTGGAATCTCCTCTTCGGAGACGGGATTCCTGTTCGTCTTACTCGTGCATGAAACGTGCATGCGTTGTTTTTTGGGGGGCGCGGATTTCCCCGAACGGAGTGTCGCGTTCTGCCAATGAAGAGACCCTGTATGGTATGGCTGTGTACCAAGCGGCGCGCAGCCATCATCATGGGGGTTCTCTGAGGCGGAGGCTGAGCGACCGACGCACGTGGCAGTGCGAAAGCACCACTGTGCGATCGGGAGTTCGACTAGAGGCACCTCTTGTTCGTGGGGGAGAAGCGCACCCCTGAGTTGACCTCCTCCGTGTGTCTTTTGTCTTGGGATTACGTGTTTCCTGTCGCCTCTGCGAGAAGACTGTTGCGTGTTCGTGAAGTAATACCTCTGGTCTCCCGCGTCACGTAACCATAGTCCCTTGTCCTGCATGTCCAGGGGGAGTTTTTTAGTGGGTGCAAGCCCCACACAGTCCCGGGAGCCGGGCCCGGGCAGTGCGCGAGGCATTTTTCTCCCCCTTCGGAAACAAAAAAAAAAAAAAAAAAGATTATCTGGGTAGTTCTTGTTATGCGATCGAGGCCGTCCCCGTTCAAGGATCACGCACGAGACAGCCGTCACGTCTGAGAACGTGGAAATTGACGCAGACGTTATATGCTAATTATTAAAATCGCGCGACGGAATTCCGGATAATTCGATGACTTCGAACGGCACTCCCGAAAATGCGACGATTTTAATTGTCATATTATATTTGAAAATGTAACGATTTCAAGCGGCACTCCCGAAAATGCGACGCAACGAACCGCCGTTTATACACAATCGGCGGCGATTGTGTTTAGTTGTTCTTCGGTAAAAGCGGAATAGCCTGTAAAAATGAGATTACGCCTACGTTTAAGTCGGTACTCTACTTTGAGATACCTAGATAGAGATACAAGTACACGAGAATAGAAATATGCGAGAATAATGTTATAGTTGAAAGGGTTATAGAAACCGGATCAAGTACGCGTCGCGTGTGATTAATTCCGAGAGTATCGTACAAGATATGACAAAGCCGCGCGATCATTATATTCTAGTGATTACTTTTGTAATCACGTTTAATTGTAACCAATATTTTGTTTGTTTTAGGAAACAGATGTGAGTGCCATAAAAGAATAGCAATGCGAAAAGAAAGAAAGAGCCGAAGCCGAGGAAGCTGCTAGATGTAACAGATCGCGAGGTGAGCATTTCATAATCTGTTTTATTAATTGTTACTAATGGAAATAATTATTCATTTGCGCAGTAGTATAATTGTTTTCAAATCACTATATAATGTAATAGTGTATTAAATGTTTAATACATTGTCTAATAAATAAAATATTTTTAGATTATATTTTGAAATTTTTTAAATATTTAATAAATTATTTATGACATGATTAATATTAACAAATATACAGAGTATTCCATTTTAATCGATCACTCTCAAAAATTTTTCCATCTGTGATTCTAGAAAGAAATCCTTCAGACGAAAGTTTATTAGCTTGAAGGGTGTCATATGATTTCAATGTGAATCGTGTCTCTCATACATGTTATCTTCAAGAAATTTTAACGGAGACTAATTTCTTAAATAGGACTCAATTTTTTTCTTGAGATATAAGTTGTAGATTTCGTCGAGACGTTTTAAAACACTAATTAAGCTCTCTTTTGTTAAGGATTGTTAAGGATTGTAAAAAAAAAACAGAAAAAATTATTTTAAAAAATTTGATTGCATTTTTTAAAAGCATTCAATAGTGTAAAATTGCAAATGTAAAAATTAATTTTATTGCTCGCTTCCTTTCCCATTATTTTATGTACAAAAGTGTCCAGGTAAAATAATCAAAAAGTAAATACTTGACGAGATATTTCATATTAAAAAATATAACGAAATTTAAAATATCTCAGGAAATCTTTAACAAAAGAGAACTTTGGTACAATGTGTTTTCGAGAAAACGTCTCGACGAGATCTATAACTTTTATCTCAAGGAAAAAATTAAGTTCCATTTAAGAAATTAATGGCCTTTAAAATTTCTTGAAAATGACGACATGGATACGTCTGACATTATATATTATATATATTTCAAAAAGGATCCACACAAAAATAAATTTTTATAAATTACAGATTAATTTTTTTCTCTAATTATTATTTTTAAATCATCAAAACAAAACGACTCGTTTTAGTACGAATAAGCAATAATGCTTACCGCAATGTTGCCCCAATGGCGCCTGATACCTTTCCCAGGCCTTCTCAGTCTCCTCCCGAGTTCTTTTATCCGAACCCTTTTTTTACTCACACAGGCGTTATATACAAAATTGATCTGTAACATACAAAAATATTTGAATAAGAATAATATCTAAAATAAATATAGATTTCTTGTTATAAGAAAAAGATAATGTTTATATTTTATATAAACATATTCAAAAAATATTTATAGATATATACTGTATTGCTTGCTTGCATTAATTTATAAAATATTTAATTTTAAACGAATATGGGAAAGAGATTAAAAGAAACACATGCTTAAAAAAATAAAAAAATAACTTGCATGCAAGTTTCATTCGTAATTTCAATAATGTTTTAATAAAAGAATAACATCTTAATGACAATACTTTTTTTTAAATATTAACTTGTGTTATGTATGAAAGAATTAATTATAGGACATATTTCCCGTAAGTCGGCGTTACGCATTGTCGTTGCGCTTTCGATATAGTCATGGAGCGGAAGCGTGCGTGGCGCGTGATTCGGCCCTATTCGCGTGTTTCGGCTCTGCTCCGGTATTCGGAACGAGTTAAGCCCCTTGCACAATAGGCGATAGCGATAGCGATAGCGACAGCGACAAGGTTGCCGACAAAGCTATACATTTGTTGGCAACTTTGTCGCTGTCGCTATCGCTATCGCTATCGCCTATTGTGCAAGAGGCTTTACACGTGAAACGAAACACCCCGTTTTTTAGACTCTCCGTAAATATGCCGGTATTCCGCGGACTCTGTACGCGAACTTATTGTACCATTAAGCAATTATATTGCAACTTGTATAAAATTTGATAAGAAAAAAATATAATCCTGATATAATCTAAACCATTATAAATTTTAATTATTTAGAAATTATTTAAGAATAGAAATATATATTAACAAGTAATATTTTATATATAGTATACTTGTTGATATTAATCATGACATAAATAATTTATTAAATATTTTAAAAAATCTTAAAATATAATCTAAAGTATTTTATTTATTAGACAATGTATTAAACTGTATAGCGTATAGCATGTTTAATATATTGTCTAATACAAATAAAATATTTTAGATTTTATTTTACATTTTAAGATTTTTTAAATATTTAATAAATTATTTGTGACATGAGTAATATCAACAAAATATAAAATATTACTTGTTAATGTATATTTCTATTTCTAAAGATTTCTTTCTTATAAAATTTTATACAAGTTAATATTCAAAAAAAGCATTGTTATTAAGACGTTATTCTTTTATTAAAAATTTATTGAAATTACGAATAAAACGCGTGCAAAAGTTATTTTTTTATTTTTATGTTAAAGCATGTGTTTCTTTTAATCTCTTCCCCATATTCGTTCAAAATCAAATATAAAATAAATTGGTGCCAGCAAGCAATAAAGTATATATCTATAAATATTTTTTGAATATGTGTATATGTTATAAAGTTATAAATGTTATAAATCTAAAAGCAATACTACGCAAATAAATATTTATTCCCATCAGTAACAATTATTAATAAAAGATTATAGATGAAATGCTCACCCCGCGATCTGTTACATTTGGTCCTTGCTTCCTTAATTTCGGCTTTTCTCTTTTTTCCGCATTGTTATTTCTTCGTGGCACTCATATCATATATCTGTTTCCTAAAACAAACAAAATATTTATTACAATTAAGCGTGATTACAAGTAATCACTAGAATGATTACGCAATGATCCCGCGGCTTTGCCACATCTTGTATGATACTCCCAATATTAATCACACACAACGCGTACTTTATTATATTGCGACAGCGGAAAAATAAATGTAAAAGAAATTATGGCACGTATCAGCGATATTTCAAATAAAAGTTCAACGAAATGTAAGTACATATATCTGTGTAAGATGACGTGAAAGGTTTTTCGGGTGCTAAGAGCGACGCGGTGTCACTATATATAATAGATTGATTCGCGCGATAGATCTTACAATAGGCCGAACAAGGCTTTCGCGAAATACACGCGTTCGAACGGATTATTATATATTAATTTCCGAGCGTCGAATCTATACTTCGCGATAGCTATTGCAATGAATGTGAAATGCAAAGTTAATGCACGTATATACTTACCAATTAAATAAGTCGTGCCGCTCGTTCCGGAGCCGATCCGTCTCCGTCTCGTATTCGTCGCGTTCTGGAAAAAGAGAACGTAATTAATATGGCGGAGGCGCTTCGTCTCTCGCACGTGGTCAACTTCTCACGCCGATAGGCGCCGCGGCGCCGCGGCGTCGTTGCGCATCCCACTCACAACTTCGCGCGATCGCGAATTTTCCAAACTTTGAAAATGTTATAAACTCGCCTATTATTACGATTGTTATTTTGCATGTTTTCTAGCGAATAGCGCATATTAATATTTTTCGCAAGTGTCCGCGATATTCGCGAAAACGCGATCGTCACTTCGCGATTGCTCGCGCGACGATTGCTCCTTCGGCCGAACACGTGTACCGTGGAATACGTATTTTCAAGAAATATCAATACCCGAGCTCTAAATCTATACTACGCGATAGATACTGCGGTGAATATAACGCACGCAAGGTTAATATGGGTTGTGCGTACCAATTAAATGAGCCACGACGCCACTCGTTCGGGAGCCGATCCGTTCCGTGTCAGCCGCCTTCTGGAAATGGAACTATGGAACAATGGAAGGAGAACGCCATACGTCATCAATATGGCGGAGGCTTCGTTTCCGCGGGGGCAACTTCGCGCGCCAAAAGCGCCCGCGCCCGCGCCGCGGCGACCGCGGCGTCACTACACGTCGACATGTCCCGTTTTTTACTTTCGCGTTTACCGCGTTTACGCTTGCCTCATATAGCAGTCATTTTTTTGCTTTATGATCCTGATATCAGGTAAATATACAAGTTGATATTGTAGATTTGTAAGTTGCCTTATCTGCAATATTTGCAATATCGTATAATGTAATCGCTTTGTTGAATATTCACGCGAAACATCTTCGGCCGAATTAGTCTTGCGAAATATGCGTTCGACGAAATATTCCAAGATGCATCTTCGGTCCGGTGTATCATGATGTGACACTACGCGAGTCAAATGGATGGTTAATAAAAGCGTTGGTTAATCGAAAATACGCAATTCAATTTTATATTGCACGCGCAGTATACAATAATTGAGTTTATTAATATCGCAAATATATATCATGTAAAATTACTAATTACATTTTCAACAAATAATCAATATATCAAGCTTTTCTTTTTCTCTCCAACGTGAAGTGTAATGTGTTCACTTTTTAATTATCATCTCGTTTCAAGGTATGTATGTACATATAATCGACTCCCTACTCCCCGAAGTCCCTTTATCAATTCATCAATTGTCCTTCGGCGCTCCGCGATTATCCATCGAGTTATCGACGAGTCTGCTCTTTGCTGACGTTTTCGACGGCGTCTCCTCGATGTCGCTTCCGAACACGTATTTTTCGAAACGTAACGTGTTGATGATTGATGAAAATTTTCTAACACAACGCATAACGCCCGTGCGTTGGGGATTTAAAACGAATATTAAATACGTGCTCGTCTATAATCATTTCAATTTCATTACGAATGTTCTCACGGACATCGTTGCACATTAACTTGATATCTTATAAGGTAGTGATCGATTATACTGTAAAATCGACTAAAGTCGACTTTAACGATAACTTGGAACATTTTTCTTTTTTTTTCTTCTGCGCACACAAACAAAGTGCCGCAAACGTAAAACGAGCGATAAATTTCTTCGACCTAACTACGGTCTGGCAAGCTGCATCGTCAGCTAGCGTCAGTCGTATATTACGAAATTAAAACGCTGTCGGTAAACCTGATTACAGGTTTGCACTTCGTCTACTAATTTTCGTTTTGAATCAGCGTGTGTGACAGTATGCGAGGTTTCAATGAAATAAGGAGCACGCTTTGGGGAACCCACTTTTACGCGTTTTTACCTCTTCTGCCTATGGTCTTTGATGCGACCGCTTCTTTTAAGGTGCAACCAACAGAAATGACCGATTTGCGTGGCTCACGCCACGTTCCGCGCTCTCACTCCCTTGGCTGCTATTTTAAATATACGCGGAAGATGGCGAATGCGCCTACAGAAAGTAATGAATCCATCGTGAGATGCGTTTATATAGAAAACAATAAATTCATGAGATGCGAATAAAACGTCGAGCAGCTATTAACATTTTAAAAAGATTCACTTGTAGATGTAGCACATATTTAATGCGTACGAGCATCTTTAGCAGTACAATTGAAAGATAAAAAGAAAAATTTTCAGTTGAACTTTAGTCGTTAAGAATTCTGATTTTTCTGCGAGTTGTATCAAGAAATTATTTTGCGGGATATAGAACGGACAAAGTGCTACTTTTCATACTGCCTCTGAAAGAAGTCGTGCCGATGCCATGCGTTAGCGTTACCACAGTCCACATACAACTTCCCGATTTTCCTTTAAGTACTCGCACTCGGCACTTTTCGCGCTAACGATATCTCAACCCATAGCTACCCAGACTAAATAGTCAATCATAATAGTTAATCACGGCTCGGGCGCCACCACGATCAGCGACGCCTCTTGTCCATTGGCTCCTGTACATACGTTTCCTGGGACGCGAAAACGCTTGCCGCGCGGCAATGAGCAACGTCGAGACGCGTCGAGACTACGTCGAAATCATATGCGCAGTCATCCCCTCTTTTGTTATAGAGTAAAATCAGCACTCCTTTTCTGTAAATTTTTACTCCCATTTGTGTTAAAGAGTAAAATCAACACTTTTATTCTGTAAATTTTTATTCCCATTTCTGTTAAAGAGTCAAATCGACACTCTTTTTCTGCAAATTTTAACACATTTAATAAATACGTTCAAATTATGTTACTTTAACATATTTTTTTAATTATCTTAATTATTTTACATTTTATATTTATTAAGTTCAATTAACATAGCAGACATATGTTAAATCTACACATGTATGTGTTGATTATTTAACACAAAAATTTTAATCAGCAGATTTTTTCACAAAAGTACAAAAATTTTCCAACAGTGTACGTGGCTGATTGTGAGTAACTCCGCCTGTTGCGCACATCGAGTTGGTGAGTCAGAAAATTTTTTTATACTGGGGTAACGAATCTATGATTAATTAAATATAGAGCAAATGTATCTCGATACATGTCAAATTATGACAATAAATTATAGTATAAATTTATTACATCTCGTAGATCCGTTGCGCCTATTCTATATGTAATTATATTTTATATACATTTTATATATACAAACGGCACATTTTTGTGGAAAAAAAATTAAAATATCTTCACGAATTAACCCGTTGTGGTCACACCTCCTAAAAATAACGTAGTGGTCACATGGGGTCCAATGGACCCCACGCAGAAAAACAGTTGCCATTTGCGTTCTTTTTGATGTATCGACTCAAACCTTGAACTGGAATTTAGTTTAAGACTTCCTCTTTATAATCCAATAATTTTTTTCTCCTTTTAAAAATTTTTTTATGTTGAAAAAACGCGAAAAAAATTTTTCGAGAAATTTGACTTTTTTCACAAAAATATTCATCAAAATTTCAATTTTTGAGATAGAGCAAAAAAACTTCCTGCGTTTTACTCTCAAAATAGTATACTTTTAAGAAAAAAATAGTATCATAACGAGCTTTGAAAAAAGTATATTTATTTTGTACAGTTTGAAGTTATATATATATATCAATTTTCATGAAACTCGTAAAATCAAATAGGTCAGTTTTGAACGTATAAAATAAAGTGAAAAAACCGTCTCTTCGAAGGTACGTAGACGCAAAGTTAGCCTGGGGTCCACTGGACCCCATGTGACCACAACGGGTTAATTATTTTTTAATATATCTTCTTATTGTTTTCCTTATGTATACGAACAAAAATTATACAAGAGAAAGAAAACATATAAACACATTTTTTATTTTATATATAATAAAATACTTTTTCTCTCAGGGGGAATCGAGGATACATGAATATAATAAGCAAACAAGCATTTCCATGTATATCGTTATGTATTTACAATTTGACAACAAAATGTTAAACGTAACAGGTAGCCTCGCCCTCGGCCGGAAAGTATAATCGAGGTATCGTTCTAGGAGAGCGCGAGGCCAGAGAGAGCTAAAGGTCTCACATAAATATAATAATATCCGTCATATAATAATTTATTACAATGTGTAATATGTGTATAATATATATATAATATGTTATTTAAATTTCTTAAACATCTGCTTAACTGTCCGACATATTTTTTTTCTTCTTCCTGTCTTCTTTCTCTCCCCAACGTCTTCGTCTTCCGCTCACGTTTAATTACTATTACCAGCTTTGTTCCTTAATCTTTAATATATTCGGATTGTCCCGTACTTGATGATGATATCGTGCAACGCCCACAATATTTACTTTTTACGCTTGCGAGTGCTGCTAAAAATTCACGTTCGGCGATACGGCGTCGTATTTTTTCTTTGTGTGCAGTGTTATTTTTTTTTCAAAATTCCAATCACGAACGCATATCTGAATCGTTTCGCCATTATTTCTGTCAGACATCACGGCTCCAGGATATTTTTACATTCTTCCTTCATCCACGTTTTTTTTATGAGTAGGTTGTTTTTGCAGCCAATTTTGGGATCTTTCCGCTCTACGAACTCGAGTTTAGTTCAAATTACAAAAGTATAAGATCCTTCTAGGACGGTAAAAGATCCTTTTTGATTATGAGGACCCAAGGATTCAAGGATTTCAGGAGCTAACTAAGCCACTTCGTGGCCGCGATCGTCTCGTTTTGCTCAGAAAGCAAGCAAAATGCAACCTTCGACATCGTGTTTAGGTGCATGTATAAAACTTTGACTTTCCTCTATCGATTATCGGTATAATGGTTCCTTTGCAAAGAAGATTTTGTTAACATTAAAATTTTATTCATCTTTTAATCTTCAAATTTAAAGATTAAAACCTTAAAAATTATCGAATTGTTAATCTTAAAAACTTCAGTGAATTTATTTCATGTAAAAAGGAAAATTTTATTTTATTAGTAAATTTAACTTTTGAAGCTTCCATTGCATTTTGCATTGATGTACGTATACTTCGTTTAATATTTTTAAATAAATATATAAATTTATCTTGTAAATCTCATGAAATATGAAAGGAATTGCAGTTTGGGTGGGTGTGTGAGCCTTCTATATTGATTTCTGTAGTCTTGTGGCAGTGTGTTACGCATAATAGTTTTACGTTAGTCTTTATTTTACACCTATATATATGTATATATTTATACAAAAAGAAAAGGATAATCACATACCATGTATCCGATGAAAGTTGAACTTTGAAGAATCTATACCACATGATTAAATACATCGGATCGTTTCGTGGTGTTGTTCTTTTTTTTTTTTTTATAGAAGAGTAACGGGTTCCGAAGAAAAATCGACTTACGTCGTGAACGACATGTCTGAATGTAAAACACGTTATTCAACAAGGTTTATCGCTCTGTAAAAATTTCAAGACTTCAAAGGAAGTATAAAAGATATGAAAGTATGAAGAATAACGCTTTGCAGTTCTCGTATTTAGTACAAAGAGACAATATGTCAGGGGGCGGGGAATGAAGAAAATTAGAAACATTCCGTGACAATGACTTAAAATTGTCCGCGGTCTCGTTATACATATATATATAAAACACATATGCGTGTAGATACGCGTACACGGAGAGGGTACGAAGATCATGCTATGTGCGTATCATGTATCGTAATTCATATGTGCAATACGTACGTTTGCAACGGAGCCGCTTGCATGGCAGTCGCATTAATCTGGAGCAACGATAACGAGCGATGTCGCATGCATCAACGATTCTCTTTCACAGTTAGTCCCAATTTACGTAGTACGGTTAGAAAACAGAATTTTACAAATAAATATGAGATTTGAAAGAAATTTGTATATAATTGAACACGCAAGATGTTCCGTAAGAGCAGAATTAAAAATTTAAAGATTCGAAGACCGAAAGTTTCGAGAATTCAAAAATCCACTCGCGTCGATGAACAGACTCACTCGTTACGCTCTCGAAATATTTTTGTCCTACGTTTGTTTTTCCCTAAATTACAACAACATGACGTCACGCGTGGATATCAACACACCAACCGGGAAACAAAGTAATGAAAACGATACGCGCAACGATGCAAATACACCTCTCTTAGAAAGTAGCAAACTTTGGCGTCCTTACGGTATATATAAATTCATGTTATGTACAAGGAACATCTAACATTGTAGTGGCTAGAGTATTTCTTTTTTACATCTTCATCGCCGTCAATTTCACATTGAGCCGTCCACCACATTTCTCTCGTCTTCTTTAAACGACTAGAGATTCTTCATTATCGACTAATTAGCGGAATGCATCGCTTTGATTCCTTCGCGCAAAATTTGATTGAAATTCCGATCGATCCAGGATGATCGCTTGATTCGTCATTCTTTCTCTCTTATGTGTTTCCGTAAATATTTACCAACGTCTATCGAATATTAAAGAGTTTTGAGCAAGGCGCTGTTCATTTGTACTGCTTCTTTCGTTTATTAAGATTAAATTAATAATTAATGGATAGCCAAATCTGTCCAGAAAAAATTTTGAAAATGTCTGCTGCAAATTTTATTTTCGATAAAACGCCAGCAGAAATGTAACAGACTCTGCTAACAGAATACAATAACAGATTGATTGCAGAATAGCAAACTGAGCAAAATAACGTATTCCATTTAAATGTTTACGAAATAACAGATTCTGCTTGGTTTCTGCCGACAATTTGCTGTCAGATTATAATCGGCTTTGCTGGCGAAACACGAGTTTAATGCGGGCGCAGATGATACCGAATCCGTTGCGACATCTGAGCAAATCTGCTGCCAATCTATTGCCATACGGGCAGTTTGCTTACAGAGTGTAGAAAATACATTCTAAGCTTCCTATCTTTAATTTAAGTAAAATTGAAGCAGACTTAAAGAACTCAGTGAGATTGTAGAATAAATTTGACATATCTGTAATTTGTATTTTCTCTCAGCTCAAACAATTTCTACCCTTCAAAATTCGTAACAGAGCGCATTTCGATGGGCTCTCTCTCTCTCTCTCTCTCTCTCTCTCTTATATTCGGTAGACCCGGCAATCTCGGAGCTCGACCATCCCTCAGCTGTGAGGAACCTTTCTCTCCAGCACCCCCCTCCGTTCGTCCGGAGCTCACGTTCCCTGGGACGTCCTGCGTCGACCCGTCGAAATGTTCAGCGGCCATTTAAAGGCCACTTTCAACAGGTCCGCGCGACGAACTTGCCTAGAGCAAGGTCGACGCCGTGAGGACATCTGGGACGACTGGCTTCGGAGGGGGGTCCAAGCATCACACTCGCATCTCGCTCATCGTTGCCTGCGACACGCGACTGGAGACTGTCGCGCTCTGCAGAAGAGGCTGGTTCTCCGGCGGACTCTTCGCCCTGGGCGGCGGCGGAGCCCGTGGAACCGTCAAATGGATGGATCCGTTTGGAGGACCCTGAAAAAAATATATAATGGTCAGTTCTTAGAATTTATTTTGTAAAAAAATATATTTTTTAAAATATTAAAAGAAGAAAATTAAATTGTTGATTTATATCAATTACGAAATATATTATTATTTATTTCCAGATATAAAATTTTGTTATGCTTTTAGAGCGCAAAATGATTTGTAATCTTATTAAAGAAGTTTCTAAAGTCAGATATAATATATGCAGGGCAGTAGCGGCGCCCCGCTGTTTTATGCTATCACAATTTCGATTATACGTTATTACGTCTTACTTAGATACTAAGTCTTTGAGCTCGAAAAGTTTGACCGACTTTATAATGTACTTTATTAGAGAAAATACTACTGCATGTGTGCCGAAGACTTATTAATCTTATATCATGTACGTGATCATTTACTCTATTATTATGTTTTTCATATGTTCTTCATGCGCTGTAATATTATAAATTTCAATAAAATGTAAACAATAAGAAAAGAATGTAAAATAAACAAGTTACTTTTCAAAAATTTAATTGCACCGTTCAACAGAAGAACATTAGAATAATAATTATTACATCAATTTAATTTATATATAATTCTTTTTTAATTAACCGACATAAGAATAAAGCTTGAAGCTGCTTACTTGAGTTTGCGTGTTTATGTCTTGAATGACTGAGGCTCGAGGAAGAGTGGCGTGTTGCTGCTGATGCTGTTTTTGGTAATGATGTTGATGAGGCAGTGTATGAGTGCCTTGGCCTTGGAAAGGAACGCTGGAATCGTTAGGAGGACCTTTCATTACATTCCTGTAATAATAGAAATAAATAAAAAAAAGGTATAATAATATTATTGCAGTTTAACAAAAATTACAAAAGTTTCTATGAAATATTTTCTTAATAAAACAGATATTTATATATTCTTCTTCTTTTTTTTTAATTTTGTTGATCAATGATAACGATATAATCGATAGATCGAGTAGCAAATAAGTAATAAGGAATCAGAATGACATTTCAATACCTTCTTAACATTTCATTCTCGACGTCGACGATCACTTGGCCGCCACCGGCGTAATGCGAGTGCGGAGGCGGTGGCTGTTTCAGTTCGGTGAAACCGCGAGGACCGCATTGTTGATTCAACATCTGTTGCTGCTGAAGACTCTTCACCTCGAGCCGCGTTTTATCCCTTTGATAATAGACGCCGGCGAATATCAGGACATTTAAGATCAGCAGGCTGCAGCCGATCGCGATTGTCACGCTCAATGCTGTCGAGTACGCCGCGTAACTGCGATACAGAACAATTTCTTAATCAATACTTTAACGCTGAAAAAATGTATTTTACTTCTCGCGAAGAAGTTGAAGTTTGGAAGACTTTGTAGTGTTTTAAATAATTTTCTTCTATAATAAACGATAATTAACCGCAGTAATAGAAGTTAGAATTCTATCGAAATACAGTTTGTAATAAGTATTTTTATTTTCCGTAACTGTTATGTATAAGAGTTTCTCCAGCGTTTGAAGCAGAGCTGCCCGGCTACCACATACAGAGAATACCCATATGCAATTTTCATGGTTCTGAAATATTCCAGCGAAACCCGTGGCAACGTAATAACGTTTCGTCTCATGCCATTTTCTCATGGGCAAAGTTTTACTGGACGAATATATATGTAGCGACACGTTGGGAACTGCCGATAGATTTCGAAACAAGTTAAAGAGCGGGAGTGCGCTTCAGCTTAGCGCTGTTAACGGCACTCAGTTTTGCTGAATTTTTTAAGCACGTTGCAGTGGAATAAAGAACGAGAATTTTGTCAAACAGCAGCGGTATATATTCTGGACTTGCAATCACGGTATCGTTTTGTTATATTATACTGTTGTGTGTACTCTGTTTCTTTTTTTTTTTTTTTTTTTTTTTTTTTGGGCCAACTCAAGTGTATTCTAGACAGAGAAGCTTTCATGTCAGCGCTGTTTACGAAAGTACACCAGAGACTACGAAAAAGATTTGATTTTTGTTGCAGTTGTTATTTATTTTGCTTGCTGCACAGATCTGTCTCGCATGCTCTGCAAACGCGCGCCATTCTAACTGAAAAATTGAAGCTCATCGTATTCGCTTATATAAGGTGACATTTGTCGCATTGATTCCAGATGGATGAAGAGAGATTTACAACCGAAAGTAAAGTACTGTAAATTCGGAGAAATAACTTTTATATTGTGAATAATAAAAAATTACCCGGCGGCGTCCAAGCTGGCTAAGGTGTCGGTACTGGCATTATGGACGTTTTGAAGATTGGTGCCCGGGATAAGGCTGACGCATGTCGTGATGCTATAATCCGTCGTGGTTGGCGGATCCGTGCTAAGGTTCTTCCTCTTGAACTCTTCGCTGATCCTGCTGAGAGGATCTGGTCTCACGAAGCCATCGTATAGACTGGGGTCGCTATGGCCGCGGAACAAGTTGTGCCTGGAATCGACATCCTCCATTCCGGCGCGATGAAGTTCTGGGACGAGGCGCAGCCAGACCGACAGCTGATGCGCTCTATAATGATTCTTCATTTTCGGTTTCATTCCTGTAACAGCAAAAACATCCGCGTACGACGCGCGTTAGAAAAAAAATTGAAATTTTAATCCGTTTCTTCTGAAAGAGAGCAGTTTTATTAAAAACACAGATAGAAATGTTATGTAATAATTTCATATATTGTCAAAATTTAATTAATTAAAATGTATTAAAAATGTAAAGATTAAAAGCCGGATAAGTAATAATAGATTTTTGTAATTGTCAGAAAATACGTGTTTTAATATAAACGCAACTTTTAAATAAAAAAATATTTCTATAAAAGTATAAATACATGATGTAAAAAGTCCTATTACAATATTCATTATTGTAAGCATGTGTATTTCGCGGAATACACAGTATATATAAAGAACCGTAATGCCAATGAGAAACGGCATATTAGCGGTAAGTTGCATATCGCATTCCAAGTAATCCTGCGCAGTCTCCAGTTTTGCACGATAATCTATTTCCGATGGCTTGGCTGCAGCTGCAGCCCCCAGGTTCACGGTTGATCTTGTTACAATGCGACGGGGCATGCAACTAGCTCGATGTTGCCAAATTCTATTTTATAGCTGCAGATCGAAAAGAGGTCCTTTCTTCAAGAATTCAACAAGACAGCTTTATCGACCGCCCTCGAACTACTGTTTTCTAGTTACAAAAAGAACTCCGGTACATACTAGCTCTCTAATTAAGAAAATTGAACAATATCTCTAAGACAGAAATAATAGCAGTAGATTCACAGCAAGAGACAATATAAGAAATTATGCTAGTTAAAATTTATATAGTTTTGAAAATGATATTGTTATGTGACTAGATCTCTAATTATTTCGTTCCGTTCTTCGTTATTCCGCTTTTTTAACTTGTCCATAAGTTCTTAGGGTTTGATTTCAGCAAGGTTTCGCTCTTGCGTTTGCAAACAGCCAAAGGAATATGACTTACTGCAAGTCGGGATCTCATATACAGTTTATTTGCTTACGCGTCTATTTCGCTGATTCTAGCCAGCGCACTTGTTTTGCCATCGCTGTTCCACCGTAAGAGACGCAAAACTCTTTGGAGCGCGCCGAATCACGCGCGCGGGAGAGAGTCCTCAAAGGAGCCCCTTTGATTTACGCTTCGCGGCAGCAAGCTCGTTTAATATTCGCGGATGTTTTGAAAAGGATACGATCTCACTACGTGCGTCATATCATGCGGCATGTTCGATTACACTTTACTGAACGGAAATGTAACGGGGTGGGCATTCCATCGATATATGAACGGAAAAAACATAGAATTTGCTCGATCACTTTCCTGCGTCAGTTTACCTCCACATATTAATTGGATATAACGGCTGACTTAGGTGGAGAGAGTTACGGCTATAGTTTTAGATATCTGATGTTTAGTGATAGTATGTGCGGTGAGTTTGCACCGAATTGCAATCCTGAGACAGACATCCTGCATACAGATTTCATCCCCCCGGAAATCCGATTAGTATTATAGTTAGTTAGCTTGCAAGAGAAGATACAACATCACATATGGGATCTACGGGGAATGTAGTTATTACTCGCTCGCGAGATAACGTAAAGCGACTTAACAGATTTTTCGAAACGCTTTTAGATTTGCAAACGAGCCGGTTTGATTTTTGTCGAGACCGTAATGCTCGAAGAAGAGATTACCTTTGATATAGTAAATACCCTTGCAGCAAGCGGCTTATTAACGAACTGAAATTTGCAAAACATGCTTTATGTCGTTTGCGTTCACATTGTTGTAGAAATTTGCTCAGAAGTTAAAGAAAAGATTACTTTAGTTAACTTTCCGAGTATAATGCATGTGGAGAAATGTAACGACTTCAAGATACATAAATATTTGAATACAAAACCGACATTTTCATCATAAAACAATGCATAACAAAATTCTGTAGATTATAAATATTGTAAGATCCCCTGTAAGATTATAAATATTTTAAATAATTATTTTAAGTCTTTTTGAAAAGATTTAAAGACATTTTTAGACTACATTAATTATTCAATTTGTATTCAGAATTTATTAATTTTCTTGATTAACACAAGCAATAAGAGAAGTAAAAGTGTTTTAATATTTTTAGAGAATAATTTGCACTTTATATTCTAATCTATCTATGTAACTGTATTCGAGATAAAATTATCTAAAGCATTGTTACATAAATCTCCTGAATATATAACGACGGAAAACTGATTTAAGTTAAAGTTCAATAAGCGGAAAAAGCAGAAAGAGATTATTGCGAAAAAAAAACGCGAAGTGTTTAATCAAAAGGACGCGCAGGAATTCCATAACGAAGAATCGCACAAATCATTTATGTCAAACTAATTGCTCTCCAGTAATTCGTGTACCTTCATCCCTTCCTTCCGAAATTGGCAAACATAGATCCGTGATTTCAGCGAGAGAAACATCACACTGATTATACATGCACATTATGATTTAATGTTCAGGAATAATGGCTATCGCTCACATCCATGGCATCCAGATAATCGTTTGAGCAGTGTTTGATTATAGGTACACGTTATACATATTAAAATATTGGTCTTCTCTCTATTTTTCTCTGTCAAAGCTCTTGCGATTAAAAATTATATTGTCACACAAAATTATATTTATCGAACAATAAGAATATGTAAATAAGTTGTTAAAAAATATTTTTTACATAGCATAAATAGAATTAATTATTCTCTTAAAAAGAGTAAAAAAATAGCATTAAAAAAATATATTTTCGTTAAAAATAATTCCTTCTCTATTTTAAAATTATATTACACCCAAAAAAAAATGTTCTACTGATAAGTGGGGAATTCCTCTTAGCAGTTCCTCTAAGCAAAAAATCTTACATGAAGAATATCCTTCTTTAAGTAATACGTATTACTTTATAAAAGAATGGATGCGTAAGCTATAATCAAGAGTAAATTCCTCTACAGCAAATTCTACTATAGTAATCCGAATAGCCTCTTAAAATAAGAGGATATGCTAGATATATGCGGCGCGCGCGTTAAAGTTAAAAGACGATCGTCTTATTAGCTACGCGATGCGTACGCCACCATACGAGACGCCCGTATAGAAATTTGTTAGGGATGGCCTTACATAACATAAGGCCCCGATCATTAGTTATTAGGGATGCCATAAGAAAGATTTCCTTATTTTAACCTGATGAGGTCCCGATCATTATTTATTAGGGATTCCATAAGAAAGGTTTCCTTATTTTTATCTAATAAGGCCCTTGTAAAGATTTGATAAGGATGTTTTAACTTCATAAATACTTATTTATTAGGGCTAACCGGATAAGGTCCCGATAATTATTTATTAGGATGCCATAATAAAGGTTTTCTTATTTTTGTCTATTCTTGTAAGGATTTGATAAGAATGTTTTAACGTTTTAACTTTATAAATATACTATTTTCTTAAATATATTTACGAACACAAAATTTCATAATGAGCCGGCACTGGTTTCTGACATTCACCCGACATTAAGAAATATTATATCATATATCCAATTCAAAATTTTATTACTCTTTTTAAACTGAATTTGTTTCTTAAGATGATTTTTGGAAAATTATATATTTGCGCTGGTTATGACATATGTAGACTATATATAACACTTACATCAAATTAAGAAGTGGTCTACCATGTAAGGCTAGTTGGCTCACGATCCAGAGGTCCCGAGTTCGAATCCCACCAAGGTAAGTGTGTTTTTCAAATACAAGAAAATATTTATAATCATAGACTGCGTCTTAAGAAACAAATTTAGTTATAAAATAGTAATAAAATTTCGAAATAAATAATTTTTTTTATTTATTTCGGGTGAATATCGGAAATCAGTGTCCTCTAGTATTAAGAGGACACAATCTTAAGTCTAGTGTCACATGGTAAGAGGATATTCCTCTACCTTTTAAAATATCTTCTTGAGACCATATTTCAGAGGAAAATCCCCTAACATTAAGCGGGAGCCACTAAACGACAGAATATTTTTTTTTGGGTGTAGGTATATTCAAATTAAATAGCTTAATTTTATTTCCTTCTTTATTAGAATTTAATAAAAATTTTTATCTCTTCTAATTTGTTAAAATTTTATTAAAACTTAACAATAACATGCCAAGAAGACATTGATATTTAAAAAATTACATTGTTGAAAAATTACAGTACTATTTTTTTGTTTTTATATACATTTTGTAATGTAAATAATAGTTAGCAATATTGTATAATAAAAGCGAAGACGGATAATCTTGTTCTTTTTCTTAAAAATGCAAACAGTGCTTAAAGTTTTCTATGGGTCTCTCCGATAAACTTTCGTAAATTTTTTCTCATGACGGCATCTGTCGATATTGGCAAAGTATTTTTCAATAAAGGCTTTTTATCACGCAAATATATCATATTATATTTAGCTCAATCACGAACGTTGATTTACGCACAGACTTATCCGAACATCAATTGTATATTATATCATTATATCAGAACCACTATTCTGTTATTAATAATTTATTGATAAATATCGTAAGCCTCTTAAAGTTTTTAATATCTTGTTATATTTTATCTTATTATTGATTTAAAGTTTCAACTCTTTAAAAGTTCAATTATTTTCTTCTCTTCAAGTGTTATTCTTCTAAATTATTAAATGGTTATCACACACTCTTCTCTAAATCTTTAAAATTAACAATTACTTAACTTCTAGGCTCTCAGAAGTTCAAAATTCAGGATCTTTACGTCTTTAAAATGTAACAATGCAGCATGTTCCAGGATTCAGCCCGGTAAAGCTAACAAGGAGAGGACCAGGTAGTGCCCTCACCGATTTAAATAAAATTTTAATATGTTGTAGGTTAACCCCCCACTAATTAATGGTAAAGTAGCACGATGCAATACTCGAGCATTCGCAAGATATTTGCATCGAAAGTTTTCGTTTAACGGGCTTCACTAGTGTGACAGGGCCTAAAATGAATGATTTTTAAAAGGAAAACGACAAAGCCAATTGATGAACAACTTATCCCACATATTTTACTAATTTCAAGAGTGCATACAAATTTTTTCAAAATTTTATATCTGTTATTAAGCCCGTGCCAGCCATTTTTTTGGAGCGCCGCGAAAAAACGGTGACCACGATTGCAGCCGTTGTAGTTATCTGAAACAAAAAAGCAAAAGGATTCTTAATCTACTTGAATGTGGCTATCGTCTTAAACAGAATCATGAAAAAATATTGAAAATTTAAGAAATTGTAGCGATTATAATTATTAAAATAATTTATATTAAAATAATTATAATCGCTATAATTTTTAAAATTTTCAATATTTTTCATGATTCTGTTTCAGACGATAGCCACACTCAAGTAGATTAAGAATCCTTTTGTTTTTTTGTTTCAGATAACTACAACGGCTGCAATCGTGGTCACCGTTTTTTTCGCGGCGCTCCAAAAAAATGGCTGGCACGGGCTTAATAACAAATATAAAATTTTGAAAAAATTTGTATGCACTCTTGAAATATAGTAAAATATATGGGATAAGTTGTTCATCAATTGGCTTTGTCGTTTTCCTTTTAAAAATCATTCATTTTAGGCCCTGTCACACTAGTGAAGCCCGTTAAACGAAAACTTTCGATGCAAATATCTTGCGAATGCTCGAGTATTGCATCGTGCTACTTTACCATTAATTAGTGGGGGGTTAACCCTACAACATATTAAAATTTTATTTAAATCGGTGAGGGCACTACCTGGTCCTCTCCTTGTAAGAAGATTGTTGAAAGCATATTCGTAAAAATAACGTATATCGCGATGCGCGTCACGTTTCCAGGAGCTATCCTGGCCAGGATATCTGTCCTCCAGTGACCCGGATTCGGAGGGTGATCGAGGTAATACAGTAGGTGGCTTCGAGAATCGATGCAACCGACGTCACTGCGAGTTTATTTCAATTTTCAATCTAATAAGAAATTCCTTGCGACTATTTTTCAACCTGCCTCGTCTCCGGGCGAGTACCCCCTACGCGCGAGGTAGATTTGTCTCTCGATCTTTTTCACAGACCTCCTACGTCTCTCCGCTATCTCTCACACGGTACCCGAGCGCGCGGCGTCACCCCCTTTCCGCTATATTTCCCTCATGGTGCTTCCCTATCGCTCACCTCTCTCAACCTCTCCCCACGTTCTCCATCGTATCGTTACAGATTCCCCGCACCTTTTACACGACTTATCTCCCGCTATCTGCTACGGTTACCTTCATACCACGTAGTGATACTCCCTTCCTCTCGCTACCGCCATCCTCATTTGTTCCACAAAATTCTCCGAGAAAATGACGGTATCTACGCCAGATATATACATAACCGCTGCCCGCGGGCGATGATTATTTTTACGATCGGCAACCGAGCGCCTCGTCTACTTTATTATATGCTAGATGGATGGACGGACGGAATAAAGTTGTCGCTCTTTGTGTCGACCTCGAAGAAATTCGTCTTGGAAAAGGAGTCGGTGGATTCCCACATTGATCGTAATATTTTATTAAAAGAATTCTTCTGTTGGCTGGAATTCATAAAATTCGGCACGCTTGACGTTTTGAGGTATCTTGTTGTGGGAGTAATTTACCGACATGAGGAAGAAATGTATAGAATGTACAGCAAGAGATACTTGATGACGCAACATATCGAAGATATCAGTTAAATAAAATTTAATTTATTTTAAATGTAACATTTTACATATTTTAAAAAAATATATTTTTTTGCGATATTTCCTGATTCTATATCATATTAACTGAATGCAATAATACGATCTTCGGTTTTTTAAGCTTTTTTATCTTTAATCTTTAAAATGCTTAATTCTTTCTCTCTATCGCTCACGTGAAATTCTAAAAGAACACTTCACGTTTTACAACAATTTAAAACTGTCCCTTTTCCGGATTCGCGTATGCAGATGCAATAAAAATTTCTTACTTTTACCACTTTATTTTCGCATTAAACCGATTAGAACAAACTTCCGTTTATGTAAAACCTACTGTTCGGCACACATAAATCGGGAAATTATTTTCATCGGGCGCAAATACTCGGGAAATCCGAATATCTGGACGAAATCGGGAGAGCGATTGGAAGAGGGAAAGAGAATAGGAGGATTATCGGTCGCCAACTTCTCGTTAATTTCTTCTCTTTGACGATGTTTACTTCCTCCCATCCATTAGGCGGTTCCGTTAGCGTCACGACGTATTTTCCTATCTTCTCCTTCCCTCCCCCCCCCCTCCGCCCTTTTCTCTTTATACCACATTCTCGCCAACTTTCTTCGACCACATCCATCCTCACTGTCCATCCCCTGTCCTAGCTCTTCGTCGGCGGAACTTCGCGACGCGGGCACGTTCACATCCTCGTAATCGGAGGCCACCACAAATTCGATACACCGATCACGCTTCTGTCGTCGACAAGGAATTCCATTTCCTGTACATGCGAGCCTCGTCTTCCAAGAAATCTTTCCTATATCCTGCCGACGCTTCCTACTGCGAAAAGATATCCTCGTTATTTAACACATGTTGGAAATATCAGCTTCAGATTTTTGCTGTAATATTTCTCATCGTTCATGACGCGCTATTAGGCGAAGATTAATGTCGACATTTATTCCACAATGTAATTTTTTCCTCTATTGTTTTATATAATACCAAATCTGGAAAATTTTTAGAAATTAGTGATATAAATCTCTCTCTAAATCTCATACAGTGGTTTCGCCATTAATATATTAGAGTGATTGCGATAGTCAAAAGAGAGGGTTGCCACTCTAATTTGAGTAAAATGCGGGCACTCATAAGATAGGAGTGAACTTTCACTAAAATTTTTAGAGCGACTACTCTACTAGAGTGATGTGATCTCAACTTAATAAAGCTATAGTGAGTCATGTTTCTCCAAGATCGACTATAAATGATTCTAACAGAGAATCATGAAATTTTCCACTCAAAATTGTAGACTAACATAATTCACTCCTGGACACTGGTCTACTGCACTCAAAAAGAGTACCCTTCCACTCAAATTGAGTGCGATTTCACTCCAACTTGTAGAGCGCAATTTTACTCTTTCTTTGAATGGTAAATCACTCGAAATGCACAATTTTCACTTTTCGTTACACTTTCATTTCACTCGTTTTGAGTGATATTTCACTCTTCGACTTTTGGAGAGAACATTTACATGTTAAATTAATTTTGCTCTGAAGGTAAAATCCATTTAAATCCATAAGATATACAGTCGTATTAAAATGCTACCGAAGTTGCGAAAAAAGTACACGAAACT